>JAAGAY010133676.1:0-181473 GCA_011801015.1 Ardeotis arabs
CTTGGACTTTCTTTTGTCCCCTACATACCTACAGAAGCTTTTCTTGTTGCTTCTTATATCCCTGGCCAGGTTCAATTCCGTCAGGGCTTTAGCTTTCCTCACCTGATCCCTGGCCACCCACACAGCCTCTTTGTAGTCCTGTAGTCCTGATCCCATCTTTAATTAAAAAAAATTAAAAAAAAAAAAAGTGTATGTACAGAATTGATTGTTGGAAGAGACTCGTTACCTCTTCAGAGCTTGTTTTTACAAACAGGACTGTTCCGAGATGTGTATTTGCCAGTGTTCTACATTTTATATAAATCTCCCCATACTATAATTCCGATATCTGTGCTGCGTACACTGCAGCACGGCAACAACATGGCAGTGTGCGTAATAAGTCTTTCTGGTATAAAGTGTTGAAAAGAGCTGGAGAAAATGTAATGAGGTAATTTGCAATATCAAGGAATTTTTAGTTTCTGCCTTTGAAACCCAAGACCACCACAGCAAAGGGCCTTAGGAGTTAAAGGCAATGACTATTTAAAGACTGAAAACAAAGAATATTTTGAGAGCTTGGTATCATCTCGGCATCAGCACGGGCTGGAGAGACCAGTGATGAAGCACTCCTCAGGAGTCAGACGTGATTGCCTCTAGTAATAATACTAATGAAATACTACTTTGTTCTTGATGGTAATTGGGGGTACAAAGGGGTAAGGGGGGATTAGAGGTGCAGTGAGTTGTCCGGAGCTGGACTGCACTGAATCGGGAGCTGAATGAGGCTTTTCCCAGTTAGTAGTCACGAAGAGTCCTTTCACTGGGAGATAGCAATATCCATGATCCACGGGGAAAGATTCCTCTGCTGTGCAAAAAACTTGCCACCAAGATGATTTCTGCCCTTCCTGGTATTTTGGAGGACAGAGTCCTGGTGAGAAGAGGAGGGTGACCACGGCCAGTCAGAGCAGCCCTTGCTGTCCCGTCTGGGACAGCCTAGGAAGTGTGCGTGGCAAATGGACGTTATCTCAGCCTTCAGCAACCTGTGCCACGAAGGTATCTGAGGCCACAGATGTGTTTATGCATTAAATAACCTCCCATAGAGTCTTATTCCACGAGGATGAAGTCAGTTTTTGAGGCGAATGCTGCCACTAGTATCAGCACTATTTGACGTTCTGCAGTTCGGTGAGGTGGAGTGTGAAGCGGCGCCTCCTTTGCTGGGGGTGGATGGTGCCACGCCGCGCTCCGGGCTGAGCTCTGCTCACTGTTTGCCCCAGGTGTGCTCACAGCCACCTCACCCTGTGATTTAGGTGCGGGGACGAAGCTGTGAGCTCCAGGCTGGGTGGGGTGTGAGCTGCGCCTCGACCTGCCGGGCTTAGCACCAGAAACACCGACTGCGGGGAAGCAATGGTTTTGTTCACCAGAAGCAGTTTCCTTGGAATATCAACAGGAATTCTGAGACTTTGGGACACCTGTCTCTGGGTGTATTTTGTCAGATTTTTGTCTTTGGGGTACACTGAGTCCTGGCTTGAAAATGTAGGAACCTGTATCCTGCCCAAGCTGCATTTTCCCCAGAGAAGGAGTTTTTGGGTGGCAGCCCGGGTGATTCCCTGGCCACGCACCAGGCAGGTCGGGCTGCACTGTGCACGGGAAGGGGAAGTGGTTATCCCTGGCACACCCCACAAAGCAGTGAGATTTACTGCAGAATCCATGTTCGTGCGGCGGTTTGTCTTTGACGTGGATCAATTCCTTGAATGCATTTCCTGACGCTATCAGTTTAAAGTTTGGGGTTTTTTGTTTGTGATATTTACTTGCCTTGCCTGCATCTGTGTATTTCTAAACCAGTTCGGGTACCAGAGAAGGGGATGAGGCAAATCGGAGATCCCAGAAACGTGAGGTGCCATGAAAAAAAGAGACGGTGGCGGGTGGGATGATGGCAGTGTGCCTTGTGCTGGGGACACGAAGAGGTGGCTCTGTCCGCCCAGTCCGTGGGCTCAGACGCAGCAGGGAGACGCTAGCGAGCTGGTAGCAACCGCTTACCCATGGCTGGGACAGCGGAGCACCGGAGCAGGCTCCCAAGGGACGTTTCCTTACAGGGCAAGACCAGGGAAGACAAGCATCCATCAAGGATGGGGGGGTCAAGCTGGTCCAGCCCTGGGGCATGGGGGTGCCTCCAGCCCTTGCTGGTCCCCCCAGCCCCCAGAGGCCATGAGCTGTCCATCGGTTGGCTCTGCTCTGCGCACTGAAACTGGGACACGACTCGTGGGAGCTGAGAGAGTCTGATCCCTCTTCAAGGAAAGACCTGTGTTTGTAACTGCTGGTAAAACTTCCTGATGTGAGACAAGGAAAAAAGAGAGGAAATGATAACTTTATTTATTTATATATTGCTTAAATAAGAAAAACAATAAGTTTTTATTTATTTCTTATTTATTTGTTTATTTATTATTTCATTAAGAAAAACAATAAGTTGAAACAGACCATTGTACTTTGTAAAATTCTTCACGGGTATCTCCTAAAGCAAATATAGCATACAACTGAAGTATCCCTCCATACAGATGCTAAAGACACACTTATTACCTCTAGTTATTTCCCACTCAGTTAATTCAGGATCTCTTTTATTTCTTTTTTTTTTCCCCGTATGAATGAACTCTCTGTGTTCCAGGGATGCCTGTGCAGATGATCCTGATCAAAACCCCACACTATTCGCTTCGCCAGGACACATCTCCTGGGCCTGTGAGATTCATGATTCAAACTTCACATCTCAGATTCTGTTTTTAGTCTTTTTTTCTTAAGGAAGTATCACCCATCTACTTCATTTATTAATGAAATGGCATCTTCTCCTGTCCTGCAGTGCCACAGCTAGTTTCCATCACATCAGTTAACATGCGCCTCTGAAACACTGAGTGCTTCTGAGCTGGTCAGAAAATGATCTCTCATTATCTTCCATTAATGGATTCAAGGGCTTGGACAGGATGCAACATCTTTTATTATCCCAGTCAATGGCAGGAGGAGGAAGCAGTCGTGTAAGCCCTCTCCAGGCCGGCAGCACAAGCAGCAAACCTCTTCCAGCAGCCAGCCCTTGCTCGCGGTGAGGGTGATGCTCTGGTTATCGTCCCCTCGCTTCCCCTCCAGCACACCCCTGTGCGGGGGTTCCAGTGTAAACGTGTCTGGTGGAAGGCTTGTATGAACGAGCAATAGTTCACCAGGATGTGCCAACACAGTGTTTCTGACATATTTATGCATCTAAACTAAACTGTAGGCTCTGAAAATTTGCCTTTGCCTGGAGCTGTGCAAGGTTCTCCTGTTACCCTTTACAAACCACACAAATGGGTGAAGTATCTGGATATATTGCCCACATCAAGATTTATTCGTGTTGTTTTGCAATTCCACAAAAGCAATGCCCATGAAGTACGATGAATTTTGGCTGTGTTACACCAGAGGCCTTCTGTATAGCACCCAGGCTTCCAAGTTATTGAGACAGCGCTGGAGCCAATTGATTCAGACTCGTATCAGAAAATCCATCACTGCTTCAGCCAGCCTGCCTCTGCGAGCACTGGACATTTCATTTTCCATCAGTGGATGTCCTGTTATCTAAAAAACACTGTGTTTTATCCCACCCTTGTCTAGGAAACATTTCCAGTAGCAGCCTATTAGCAGGGCAGGAGGAGAAGTGTGGAGGCAGCTGAAGGATGCAGAAGGGACTGTGGTGAGTCCCCAGCACAAACGAGCGGAGGGACCAGCGCTCCCCTCTTCCCCCAAAGTGTCATCACCCACAGGAGCAAATTAACTTCCGTGGAATGCACCTCCCAGGAAAAGTACATCTCAGACCAAATATCAAGTTTTTGCCACATCAGAAGAGCTGTGAGATCCTTAAAACCCAATTGAACTTTTAAGATAGAGAGACAGAGATTAATTAAATAAATGCATTTTTAGTAAATTATTTTCTCCTGTAATACAGGTGATTATGGCAGTTACTGCAACTGTACACCTAAACCTGAGGTACTTTTTCCATAGATGTCTTCAGTTTTAGTAAGGTCTTGGAACTTCAGTTAAGCTATGCAATTGAGTAGCTTTTTAAATTCAGTTCAGTTATTCCAATTATATTTTACTTTATGAATTATTGTAGGGACAAACAATTGCTCTAGGTCCTTATCAGTTTGAAGCTTAAACGCAAATGAGCAGGAAGTATTTCAGTTAAGTGAATGCACTTAAGCAGTGAAGAGAGCTCACAGACATAAGTACCAAATCTTGGAAACCACGGAAAGCGTGACAACATCTTCGTTACTTTTACCTGATTCTTGTTTTTCCTGAATAGGAAATTACCAAAATCAATAATGAGTTGCAAAGTCAGGAAGAAGACCAACTCAAACTTGGGTCTTAATTTCAGGGTCAATTTTCCCTGAATCCCAGTAATCCGTTATTTGAGTTTTAGCAGGTCTGACAGCTAATTAATTACAAAGAAAGACTGGAGGGTGGACATCAGCAGTGGCACAAGAGGATTCATCTTTTCTGTCAACTTACTAATGTGTATCCGTTCTCTTGGCATAGAAAAGAATACTTCTAGTAAATTTTTGTCCATCTTCCAACTCCAGAAAGGAAATCAGACATGACATTAACAATTGCCTCTGTATTCTCTGGGAAATGCACTCTTTAAACCAAGACATGAAATACATTAGCACTTCAGCTTCACATATTTCTTTGCAGCTCCATGGTTCACGTTATATGAAAAATGTATAAACAATTTTCCAAGAAAATACGTAACCGGACGGAGTGTAAGCAGGCAGGATGTGTGCACGCCGTAAGGACAGAGAGGAAACAGGTCTGCCACTTCCAAAAGCTGCTCGGGTCAGGAAGGCACAGAGTTAGCAGCAGTACAGACCTATGAGGTTTACATAAATTATAAACGAGTTCTGGGCATCGGGACAGGGCTCTTAGCAGCAACACAGCAATCAATAGAGCGATCAAAGCAGAATATTAGTGTGCTGGCTGGTCATATAACGTGCATTAGCTCTCTAAGAAAATCCTATAGGCATTTTCAGCTGCCGGAAAGCTGAATGTACGGAGTATTTCACAGGCACTGCGGTCCTTGCCTTCTCATCAGCTTAGTTTCACTCTTGATGGTGGCATGATCTACTGACCTCTTCCTCAGCGAGAAGGGAGAAGAGCACTCGCAGGAACAGAACTGTGGCATTCCACAGAAGATGGGTCTGGTTGTTACCTGACTTCAATGATTTCTGATAAAATTCTGAGAAGTCTCTCACACTTTTCTTAAACTTTGTTAAGGACAAATGAAAACACTGAGGTTTCTTCTCCTCATCAACAGAAAGGATGTGTGGAATGTCGAGTTGTAAAAAAGCACTGCCAAAGCACCATCAAGTGAGAATTAAAAATAAAGGAACCAGGTACATCTGAAGGTGCAGTCCCTACTGTTGGATGCTCAGCAGAAATGAGAACCATTCTCTGGACGTATTGCCCAGACTCAGCTTGTTCGCTTCATTTGTGTGCATTCTGAAAGGGGAGGGAGGAAGGGCAGCACCCTCAGCAGTGTGAGTTTGGGATGAAGGATTATCTTGCCTGGAAGAATGCATTATCTTCCCTAAGGCTTTTACGTGGCTTCTCTAGTGCCCACAAAACAACCCTGTGCCGTTTCGCATTCCACGTATTGGTCTTTTTGCTTTCACCACGTCCCGTATAAATTTTCTTCCCAGTCTTTTAATCTATTAGCCAAATAAAAGAGCCTGGGAAGCATGTAACTATCTTAATTCATAATTCAGATCTTCTAACTGCTGGCAGGAAGGACAGAGGCTCCACTCACCCTTTCCATCCGGACCAGCCGCTGCCCATTGCCACCCCCCCGACATCAAGCAGCAGAAGCAGCTCTGAGAAGCAGGCCTGTGGTTGCACCATCAACACCCGCGGCCTCCGGCGGGCAGGGCGTGCGGGTTTGTCAGGTTACTCACCCCTTAGCACAGAGAAGACTGCTTCCTCTTACTGCTGCTTCTTCATCCTCGTGCGCAGACAACAGGGAGAGATTGCAGAAGAATGAGATGCGCTACTGCAGCAATGGGAAGAGGAAGCAGCAGCACCGTCAGCACCACGGGAAATCCTTCTGTGAGATGAAGATGCAGCAAATTACTGATTTAGCAGACACCAAAGCAGACACTACCGACCATGGGCATAGCCCAGTCTAGGCAGCATTAACCTTAAAATTTCACGATATAATTTAAAAAATACTGTGTAGGTGTAAAGCACTTCTCCTTCCCTCTGTTCTGTGTTACTATAAGTGCTGCTAAGATGCATTGCCTAGGTCTGACACGGTCATTTTAAAAAATATGATGGGAGAAAGTTCTGAGAGTCATGAGAATAACAACAACAAAAAAAGAAAGAAAAATAGACCTGACATGAAAGACTGTCTAGGTAGTCAACGCTTTACTTACTAAGGAAAAGGTAAAAGTCTATCTTGATCACAGTTTCTGCCTCTTAATAGCAGAGGGAACTTAACTTTGACAGAGGATTCTCCAACCTACTTAATAAAGGGCAAAAAATATCCAGATGGGAAATGAAGTTAAATAAATTATTAAGAGTAGTTTGGGGTTTGCAGGATAAAGGCCATTTTCTTGCTTATATATTAAAATAATGAGAAATCATGTACAAAGGACTGTGATAAATCATTACTGGAATTCTAAAAACCAAACATTTTTTATTTTATTTTTTTTTTAAATAAAAGGTGCTCACCTTGAAGCAGAACCACATTCAGAGAAGTCCTACAGTCATAACTACACAGGAGGTAATGGTTTGTGATGAAAATGTTTCAAAAAACCCTTTAACATATGACTTTGATGGTCTCAGCTACACAGTGATAGCACTGGGAGATGCTAAATTAGCTAAGGTCCTCAGATCCTACACAGATAAGTAGAATTTGGGGAACCTAAGCAATGGTTGTCGTATCAGCTGCCAAAAGACCTAATGTATGTAGCCTTCTGGAAAGCAGCAGGTCCTGAGCTGGGGTGTTCGGAGAACTGGTCAGTCCTCTCACGCAGGGTCCCCTTTTCATCTCAGCCTCAGAAACTGCCCTTGAGATCCACAACGCCGCACAGAACTCTCTTCTATGCAGGTCATCGCTGTCGGTGCTGAAGGAGGTTGTGTGATGGCAAGCAAGAGATGTGTCCCATGCGACGTGCTCTTTTCTGATGGAAATTTGAGAACTACTGCTAGGCTATTGTAACACCTCTCCCCAAGCCGCTCTAAATTCTAATAATAGCCTGCAAATACAGGACAGGTTTCATTTAAACATATCAGCAATGGTTTTTAAGGACTCTGATAACAACTCGGCAATACAAAATAAACCAGTATTTGATATGCTTGACAATGTATTGGAAACTTAAGCCGATCTTAATTCATCATTGGTATAAAGCACAGCATTTGTTACCTCTGTGGATTGCTCTATAGAAATATCAAGTTCAGTTTCTATGACAACAGGAGTCATAAATGCCAAAATTCTTCCTGTTCACATTCTTTTCTCAGTTTGAGGATGAGTCTTTTATTTTTTATTTATTTATTTTTAAAGTAATAATCCAGACAGTATTTGCCTTCCTTCTGTATTCACAATGTCCAGTTGTTTCACCATAGTCAAGATGTGTTTGGAGAACTTGAAAAAACTCATCTTCTTTTCCCCAGGAAATACTGAGATCCTGGAAATGTGGTGAGAGGTGGCAAAAGAAAGCCCAAGGGTCATTTTATAAAAGCAGGGCTCTTCCAACGGCCACATCCCCCCCAACACTGCGTGGTGCCAAGGCTGGAGCACATGAGGGTGGCACTGGTGGTGGTGGAGGGCATCCCGTCTGTCCTGACATCAGGGGCAGCATCTGAGGCTCACACGAGTGGGGTCCTGCTTCTCCACGCTCGCAGCTTAGGTACATTGATGGATACCATGGATGTGATGGCAGGAGCTGCCCAGATGTCCAACTAATCACCTTTATCAGAAAAGAAGGAAAAAAGACAGGATATATTTTTTGCAGCTTCTTCTCAGAGTATTGGGGTCCATAGCCCTTTCAATATGCACCACTCCAGAACAGCAGCACTGTGCTGGTGGACTTGGGTGGTCTGGCAAGGAACCGGGGTCCAGAGGGCCAGAAATGCATGGGTAAAATTCTTTATGAACAGTTTTTCATGTGGTATAGCAGAAATTAAACTCTTTAGACAATGTCAAAAGACCTGCAGTTTCAGTGACCCAGGATTTCCATTACTGGTTTTAGAGTCCAGGTGGCCTGGTGTCTCCAGCTCGGGTAAGCTGGAGCATGTGTCACGTAGAAAACTTCATCTATCAGCATTTCCAGGATACTGTATTTGAACTTCTGGTTCTCAGCATGTTTTGGGAAACAACTCTATGTGGTCAAATACACTTGCTCTGTTACAGCTCGAGATGTTCCCTTGCTCTGAGCTGATACGGTCATTTTTACACTGCCACGTAAATGATGTTTGATTTGCTTTGATCCAACTTTGTCAAAACAAGAATCGATTTCTTGTGAATGCCAAATTCTGTCTTTGAGTGTCAGCAGTGACAAGCAGGGCTGCAGACTCCACTCCACAGGCCAAATGGACAAGATCACTATCCACATCCATTGGTCATGGTGTGGAAAAGGTGCCTGCCCCTGGACAAAGTGATCATCCTCCCGAGCTGTGGTGAAAGCGGCTCCTTCTCGTGTCGACTAGAGCTGAGGTGGCCACAGGACAGAAGTAGGGAGGGGATGGAGAGCCACCCCAGAGCTATAGACGGGGTAAATCTATGGCTTCCTGGGGAAAGAGATCATCATGCAGGAGCTGTGACCAGTGGTGGAGAAAAACATTTGTCCACAGTCCATTAAAGGTCACCTTCCACACTATTGGTGCTCCTTGTGAAAGCCTGTGTGAGTCCGAAGGGGCCGTGGGAGGTGTGAGCACAGGGCGTGGATTGGGCGAATCAAGTTTAGCACAGGCACAGTCTGGTCTGTGCTTCCCCCTCTCTTTCAGGAGATGTCCTGTGCTGTGAGTCCGCCGAGCTGGCTCCCAGCCCCAGCACATCCCTGCCACGTCCTCCCCTCCCGCGTCCCTCTGCGCTCCCGGGGAAGCTCGCTGCTGCTGGAACAGCAAAACCCATTTCCATCTTAATTACACAAAAAGGCTATGCAAAGTGCTGCGGCCGCCGAGTTGATGGGAACACACAGGACATCTATTACACAAGCGGTGGCAGCACAGGGGCCCTTATTGCTTCTGCAGGTTGTAAATTGTAGATATCATTTCAAAATTCCTCTTATATGTCATTTTTTTTTTCTCTCTTCTCTGCAGTCCTATGTCATTGCAGCTCTTCTCTGTGTGCGACAAAGACATTTTGAGTGTAAGTCCAGTATTTCCCTGGCTTTGAGTGGAATACATTGAGATGGGGGCTCGTGGAAATGCCTTCTTTTACAGGAGAGTTCTGCAATGCAAATGGACCTTGGCATGGTGCTATCTCCTATTTCCTCCAGAAAGGAGCCGTGCTTTTAACAAGACCCATTACCCAGGCACTATGTATGGTGGAAGGGCTCATGATGTTCAGTGTTCATGACTGAAGTAGGACGATGCTGTGTCTCGTAGCACAGAACTTCCATTTTACGGGGCTTTTTCTCTTCTTTTGCATCTGGTTTAGACTTGACAAGTTGGCCAGAGAGGCATGACTGCCCTAACTGTGCTTCCATCAGAACAACGCAGGTTTCAAGCTGCCTTTTGTGGCAGAGAATCAGGCCAGTGGTGGGTACAAATGGAAATCCTCTCCAGTCTGTCATTTCTCCCTGACAGACTCTGTGCTATAAATCTGTGGGTAAGAACGGCAGCTGGTGGCACACCTGGCTGTACAAAGCGTGGCACATCGTGCCATGCCGCCATCCTGCCTGAGTATGTGAACTTGTAGAGAATTTTTCAAGCCCCTGTAGGAGTTTACAGAGGATGGCATCACCACCAGACGTACATGCAAGCAGGCAGAGGTGAGGAGCTCACGCGATGTGAACTAACTGGGGTATTTGTTGGCTCCTGAGCTTGGATACGCAATATGAATGTTCATTCGGGACCAGCCCTCTGGGCAAGGCCAGTATATTAGCTGTCAACATGCAGCATGTATGGAGCTTTAAAGAGGTTTTACAGGAGCGGTTTTCAATGGAAGAAGTAAAATGTAGAATAGAATTAAATCCCTTGTAAAAAAACCATCTGTAACTTCAGTAAGGCTCCTTTCATAGGAAGCTGGCACACAAAGGTGCTCACGTCAGTCTGCTGTGCTGGTACCGGGAGCACCCCACCGACCTGCAAAGGTGGCTGCAGCGTAGCTGCCCCGTCGCTCACCCTGTCTGCGGTGCGCTGAGCAGCGTGGGCGCCTCTGAAAGCGCTGACCGAGCAGCGGATGCTCTGCGCACCGAGCCGCACAGCACGTGCAGAGTCATCATCACCTTGGAACGTCTCCTGGACCACAGCAAGTGGTGCGTGGGGTGCTGAACTGAGCCTGGCACTCATTTTCTTCTCCAAAGCTTTTTTACTGTGCCATTTAATTTTCAGCTTTTAGCTGAACATTCCTTGCCAGCACTTATCACGGAAATGTTTCCTGCCTTCCTGATCTGTTACCTGAGTCGGTGTCTCCTGGGCCACAGGATCATGAACCAAAGTGCAGGAAAATCCTCATTGTTCTGTGTCTTAAGTGAAAATATAAGATGCTTGAGGTTTTGCCATAGTTTTATTGTTAGATGTGGAAACTCAGAAAAAAAGTTGATACTCTTTATGTTGCTATTTACAACTTTCCCCTTTCTTTGTTATGGCCCATGGAAGGCATTTAATTTGAAGGCTAACAACTGTGTTTTTAAAAATTTATTATTTCCTTACCACATGGAATATCCCAAGTAGTCGTCGTTGGGAATTACTGCATGAAGCTAAGTAATCCAAATTATTTTGTTGTAAAAGTTACGTTTGGTAATCTTTCACTGTACAACAGCTCCACCACAGTTCACCACTGATGTGCTCCGTGTTTGCATGAGGAAACCTGGCCTGGAAGCACAAGGTTTTCAAGGCAATGGAAAGGAGATGAGAGAACTTGTCATGGGGCAGAGGGGAAATCTGGTTTTTGAGAGGGACTGATGAGCTAAAGACAGAAATTGTACACCATGAGGACCTTCAGTACCAGAAAGCTGGATTTAATGGTCCTCCTTTTTGTGTTTGTCTGCATAGAAAGGCCCAGTAGACAGGAATTGGTTTTATGTTTTAGCAAATTTGGGCTTTTTTTTTTTTTTCCTCCACAAATTACATCAGCTCTAGTACACACCGGAGGTACTTCAGGAAGTTCAACCCAATGGAAGGGGTATTTTTAGTGCTTGGATGACCCAGAGAAAAGCATGAGAAGACTAACAGCATTATTGACAAAGAGCAACTGGGTCAAGAGTGCGCGCACCACTTCGGTCGCAGCCCATGTACAAGGACAGCAGCAGGGGCAAGCCACTTAAAATGTTTCATTAAGTCTGAGCTAGGAAATGTAAAAATGAAAAATACTTCACCTGAAAAAGATTTTACTTTTTACAGGGCACGAGGCCTTGTTCTTTGTCTTTTACTGCAGATTTATTCTGGCAAAGGAAAAAGAGCCTGATAGGACGGCAGAGTACTTTAAAATTACACACTGCCTTGTATGCTGCTCACACGCACGCGCTGCGTGCACATGGCACAGGATATATTTAACACGATACTGTTACATGGTGCTTTCAAACATCTGAATTCCAAACTGCGCTGTGCCGAAGTGTTTATTGCTGCAGCTGAATGGTGTTTTCTGTTGGTGCGTTGCAGCAGCCAATGTACAGGAGAATTTTTATGCTGAAGGGAACCACATGACTTAAACTTTGGTTTGTGACTTGGTTCTGAAGCATTTGATACCCAAGATATATATGTATTTTTAATGTTAAAGTTATCTCCTGTGCCCTGGGAGCAGGGCCTGGAGCGATGCCCTGGTGAGCTCAGGCTGGTGAAGAACAGCCCATCTGTTTCTCAACACTACAAGCTTTGCTCTTGCCTGGCTCCTCACCCAGTGATCCCAGTTCAAAATGTCCATCCTGCTTAGGCCAAGAGCAGCTGTGCCTTTGGCCACTTGCTGAAAGGCCACGAGCACCCAAAGAGAGACCCAAGGGACTGATCATCCCAATCACATGCTGATGCGCCAGATGCAAACTTCATCGAGAAACCCTGTCCAAGGACAGTGTGTTTATAAAAACACTGGCAGAAGATTCAATAAAAGATCTTTACAATAGAAAGCTGCAGTATATTTGTTTCTCAAAAAAAAAAAAAATCCAGAAAAATCAAATATATTTGGGTTTTTTTATAGCAACTTCAAGGAAATGTGGCAGTCACAGCCAGGCATGAACAGAGCTGTTACAATCTTTTCGAGACACCTAACTTACTACCTCAGCATGAAAGTCACCCCATCTTTACTGATGAGCCACAGGCAACCTTGAGAGAGAAAGCGCTGAGTTTTAGTGCCACCAGCTCAGAAAACCAACTCTGTTGATTTCCAGTCCTGAGGACAGGCTTGGTATGCCAGCAGGAGCAAACAGAGCTCAGCAATGAAGCTGCACCTTGAAACTCCCATCCTGATTCCCATTTCCATGAGAAAACATAGGGACAACCTTTCATTTAACACATGAGCAATCCTCTCTGGTAGTGAGCTCCATCAGATCTGCCACCAGCCATCAATGGAAGAGTGTGGCAGTCCCGGAAGTAGGGCTGGGAGTGCAGGACGAGCCCGGAGACGGGGACTGCCTCTTGGACACATCTCCTGTGTCTCATTGACTGCCAGGCAAGATCCCCCTCTCCTTCTGCCCAGCCCTTGGCTCTGCTCACTGCTTCACTGCCACAAGCTCCTGACCAATTGTAGGGAACATGACCTCCACAGCAAACACAGGCTGCGAGTACCTCTTGTCCTCTACTTGCTTAGGAACAGCATTAGATGTGCAATCTGGGATTGAGTAATAGCTCAGGAAGAAGATTTACGGACCTTGCTAGACATCTTTCTACCCATCTGTGGGACAATGACTGGGAGAGGGTGAAAATTAGTTCCTCTAGCTTCACCCTAATAGAAAGACTTCTTAGGGTAAAATGTATTACTTCTTCCAGGATGGAATGCAGTTGGCATGCTCGCTACAGTGGTTCCCTAGGCACCACACCCTGCCTCTCTTAGCATAGGCTAAGATGAACAAAATGGAGGGTGGAGCAGAGTGGAGACACCGCGGCCAAGCTCTGTTACACTCCCTGCAGGGACGGGACCTTTGTGGCACCTGGTGGCTGATGAACCCTATAGTAGCTGGTGAACTGCATCGCAGCTGTCAAACAAGACTGTCAGTTGCTAAGCCAGTAACTGTGGCAAAAATCGTACCCTTTGGATGAACTTTTCTCATTATAATCTCATTATAATACTGAAACACCCCTCCATCGGAAAGGCCACCCGCCTCCAAAGTGAGCCCACCCCTCACTGGGCATGCATCCTATGTATATTTTACTATACCTTTAAGAAATGAGGCAAGAGAATCTTACACCAATTAGTAATAAAAGAATACACTACTCCACCGTAGTGTAAAAAAAACCAGCATAAAAGTAAATGGACCAGGGGAGAAAATTAGGGAAGATGCCATCGTAACGTCCGGGATCGGTTGACAGGCTGACCCTGTCTTCTCCCCCACAGGGACACCTGTTGGGTAAGAACCTTACTCTATGCACACTAAAATAATGAACCCAAGCTAGCTGTTATTGGTAATTAGAGTTTGGTTGCATATCGCTTCAACCTCACCCTTTGAGTGTACTGTCACCAGCAATCTTTGAACACAAAATTATATTTTGTATAATAAAACTCACTTGGTGCAAATTCCCAGGACCTGGAACAGTTGGAAGAGGGGGGTTTGACTCAGTGGTGCTGTCAGTGTGGAGCCCTGAATGGGTTAGTCAAATCACCCCCCAAAACGGTGGGCTGTCTGGTGTGTTCGGACAGTGGGGTCAGGTGTAAGGGTCTCGTCTTTCTTGGGATATTGACAGACTGGGCAAACATAAAGGGTTCGTTGGGAAGCCCCTCTCTTAATGTGACACCATCCACCTTCATGCCAGGAACCTAAATAAAAAACATTAATTCACGACAGGGCTCCTTGTACCCCTGCTACACAAAATGCCCCATTTATGGAGTGGGAGGCAAGGTGCTGCCTGTCCTGTGTGTGCCCAGCCACGGTCTTCAGAAGAGAGGGGAGTGCAGGGGATGGTGGCGCAGGGACAGTACATCCCCCACCGCTGGCCATTCAGGATGGGATGTGGCCCATTGCCTGTCACATCTTGGCCATAACTCCTGGGATAGTGACCTCCTCCTCCCTGCTCGGGGCCAGCTGTATCAGTCATTGGGACATCAGGTGGTGAGAAAACATACGTTGTTCATTTTGTATATTTTAATATCCTTCTATTCTGTTATTATTGTAGTTTTCCTTTGCTATTCTAGTAAACTGTCTTAATCTCAACCCATGAGTTTTCCTTTCTTCCCAATTCTTTCCCCATCCAGCTGGGGCGGGGGAGAGTGAGTGAGCAACTGTGTGGTGACCAGGGCCAAACCATAACAGAGCCTCATGGCTCAGCTGTCGGTGTGGGAGCAATAAAACCTCGTTGTTCCTGCAGTGAGGACTGGGCAGTATCGGAGGCAGCTATGAAAGGAATACCCACAGCTTTACTCGATGCAGTGACACCGACAGGCACATGGAAAATCCTCATCCACCATAACAAGAAAAGGGCTTGCTCTGCATTCGTTTGTTCTCCTTGCCTGGATGCCCTTGCTAGCACAGCACACTTGTCCCGTGGTGCACGCTCCTGTGAACCAAAAGGTTAGGAGAAACTTAAAATTAATACTTGCAGATTGTGTTACATTTTCCCTGCACACAAACTTGGTTTTGTTGTTTTTTTTTTTTCCTTCAGTTATAAAGAAATTCGAACACATAATTTAGGGGAAAGAAAAAAAAAAACCCACACCCACCATATTTTATTCTTGAAGAAGCTGAACCAAGCTGCAGCAAGGCCAGGCAGTAATTCAGTCCAGGAGCAAATGACCTCCCAAGGGACTCCCAGGAGAGCAGAAACCATCCCTTCTCCGCTCTGGAGATACCGTGGTTTGGTTTTTTTTCACTCATTGCACTCAGGCCCTTATGGGGAAGATATTTGGAATATCACAGCCTCCAGCCCTTTGTCCATGAGAGATTTTTTTTCACTCCTCTACAGCGCTTTCTCAAAAGGCAACTCTCTCTTCCTGCGCCTTTCAGCACAGTCTCAGGGGAGTGGTGTTGCCCCAGGGATGATATTGCTGCGTGCCCCAAACCCCACAGTATGGTGCCTGCTTTTGCCTTATTTGCATGTTGTAAAGGTGCTAACGAGCCGGGAATTTAGTGCTCCAACTCCATCCTTAGTGGTTTTCCACCTCCTGTGCACATGCAATGATTTGTACTCTAAAAGAGATGTGCGGTGACCCCTTTTTTTCAGTGCGAGAAATGTTTTCATTAAAAATAAAATAGCAGATACATCAAGACATTTCCTCTTGCGAAGCCTCCTGTTCGGAATGTAAAACAGGACCAGCCAATCGCTGCCACATTTTCCTATTGTACCGTGCAGTTAAAAACAAGAGAGGGAGGTGGGGCTATTGCATAACGCAGATTAAAAAAAACATTATAGGCGGCTCCATGTCTTCCGTAGATAGGTAATTAATAGCTGTAGTAGTAACAGTAACAGCAATAACAATAATGTCTTTGAATTGTGTTCTTTCTTTCAACGTAGTATTGAAACAATTCGAGTCCAAGATTTCTGAGAGCCTGTGGTCACCATCTACAACAATCAGTGGAGAACGTTGCGTCAAGGCCAAGGTCTTGCCCCGACTCCTGACTGTCTCAGGTTCAAAGACAGAGCTGAGGTCCAGCAGATTAGTCGCTCTCAGCAGGACTAGTGCACTGCCGTCGCCAGCACAAACACAGCAAAGAAATAAAGCAATTTGTGACATACGAGTCTTTACTTTGAGTGTGCAAGAGGCAGCAAAGCCGTCCAAAGACGCTGACGGGCAGCAGCTGGCAGGCGGTGTTTGCAGGCCAGAGGGACTGGGCTTGGCTCAGTGCTTACGTCAAACACAGGACTGGCTCCTCTGAGGCCCACAGCAATACCTGTATTCTTAAAGTGAAATATTTTTTAATAATATCTACTAAATCAGGACATATCTACAATTTAGGAGTAAAAAAGCTCCATTTTTGTAGCTGTTCACTGTGGGCCTTACATTCCATTCCTTTTTAGCTGAAGGTGTGGGGTCTCATTTGCCCTGTGAATATTTATGACTGTGCGTTTAAATTATCTCTTTTTCAGAAAAGAACCTTAATAGTCTAAGGCTGGTTAAATCATTGGCTGGAAAATATTCACAATGCGAGCACGAAACAGGAGCAAAAACTATCAAAACAAATTCACGGAGCCATCCGAAAGAGCACATAGAGCATACACATCAGCTCGTTTGATCGGCCGTTGTCTCACTGGTGTACCGACTACAGCAGCACCCAGAAGGCATGGAAATGAGTTCTTCCCACCATCTCGAGGAGACGACATCAGTATGCCACTGCTGAACTAACTCGTGGCTCCTGTAGCTAACATGCCTTTCTGGTTACAGACTGCGTCTGAAATATTCTGAAATGTTAGAGCTGGCTAAATTATCAAAAACCCCAGAATTGTTAATATTTTTACAAATAGAAGCTGTCAGGGTTGTTCAAGATGATTCACAAACTCACACTGCTCTTTATCTGACAGAATTCAGATCACCGCCACGCAATGGGCATAATAGCTCACAAGTCCCTGAATTTTCCATTAATTTAGGGTAAATAATAATTCAGCTGAAAAGTCATACTGCTAATTACTCTGATTTAAAGAGCATTTCAATTACCTAATTGAAGAACAGAAATAGTGCACTCAATTTAGGTGGTCAGTCACAGCTCAGAACTAATGAACAGTAAATGATTAATAGGCAGCGCAGAAGCAGCCACAATCTGGAAATTATTCCTTTGAATAACTGAGCGGATAGTTGGCAACAATGGACACTGGCAATCAATTAAAGGAGATGGCTGCAAACTTCGCATTGGAATCATGTTCCTGTGGAAAGTACAGTTTTTCACATCATTTTACCCAAAGTGGTTTTGGTCTCCTAGGAAGGGGATACAGCTGTTTTATTGCAGGCTCCTTTACTCCAGATCCATCTGGTTGACTTTCTCTCTCTCTCTTTTTTTTTTTTTTTTCCCACTAGGATCAGCCAGCTAAACTTTTATTTCCATATGCATTTGTTGTGCCGATGCAAGGTGGGTGCCAGGCTGGAGGCAAAGCTGAGCTGGGGAGAGCCTGGCATGGGGCGTCTGAGAGGATGTCCAGCAAGAGGCTTGTGGAGAATGCTGACAGCCAGAAACAAAATCCAAACTACAAGGAAAATACTCAACAAGCAGAGCAGTGAATGCAGAGCTTCCCCTGACCCAGCTGCTGCACTTTGGCTTGACCTGGGAGAGGGAAACTCACCTTTCCTGGGCAAGGAGGCTGGTACTGCTGTTCCTGAGCATTTCGTAGAATCGTAGAATCACTGAGGTTGGAAAAGACCTCCACGATCATCAAGTCCAACCATCAACCTACCACCACCATGTCCACTAAAATTTCATACCATCTTGCCTCTGGACCAATGAAATGCCACTGCTGTGTTGCAAGAAGGTATTTTGCTTTCTAACAGAGCAGAAATCTGGATTATTATGGCCACATTTTGCCATATGGCATCCTGAAGTGCGCTGTGGAAACTGGGCATGGCACACGGGCGTCTAAGTACCTGCTTCCAGTTCAGTTGCTGGGAGGCAGATTTGTGTCCCTGAGTTCGTGTTTGCGTGGTGTGATTCATGACATCACATCTGGAGGCACAGTCACAGCTTTACATCTGGACTAGACCAGGGGAACTGCTGGAAGCCAAACGTGGTGGTTACAGCGAGGTCTTTTTTTGTCCTTTCAGCGTCATGAGAGTCAAAGCATAGTTACTCTGGGCTGCGTGAAAAGTAACATTAAACCCAATCAATCTACTCTGACTTTACAAATTTTTAGAGAAGAAATATATTTTTATCCCAAAAATAAAAATCTGCTGCAAGCAGGAGAGGAGGGTGGCTGAGGACTGGTAAAATGAACAAGTGCCCCCCTCCCCAGGCTGGTGATCAGGGACCTCCCTCCCAATGGAGATGCTCAGGCAGTCCTGCGAGCCGCCCACGAGCCTTGTCACCCATGGTGGCACTCCTGTGGCCATCAGCCCCACAGCGGCACTTCCAGGGCTCCTAGCTGGGGGCACAAGCACGGAGGACATGCAGCCAGAGCCACAGCATCATCAGAGCCCACCCTGTGTCCCCGTGACCCCCATGTTCCCGCCATGCCCCAGGCCAGCCTCCAGCAGAGGTGATCTATCATAATTGCTAATTTAATTATTCCTGGTCCATATTGATTATTTTCTTAATGTGGCTGCACTAGATTATTTCATTATTAAATGGATAGAATGAAAATAAAATGCACTTGAACCCCTTTTTCTCCCATCAGTTTTTCATTTCCATTTTTCAGCCCAAATGTGAAAAGAGAAGGACCCACGGAAGGTAAGAATGTAAAATGGTGAAAACTCTGGCTGCAGAGGTTATTATGGGAGAGGACTGCTGTTGTTCAGCCGGTGACTGTTTTCATATAAACCAATATTTTTTAAAAGAATGAAAAAGTAAAAGTAAAGACTACTTTCTAACTCTGCTGGAAGAGATAAATTTTCAAAACGGCAAATATGTTAAGGAAAAAGCTCTAGGGAAGTGAGAGCAACGTGTGCGCTTAAGCCACAAAATGCTTTTCGCTACAAGCACTGAAATGCTGGGGAGTAATCATTGTCATAATTAATGTACCTGAAGCTATAAACCTTTTGGAAAGTGTGAATTGCTGTTTAGCTCCAAATCCCGTTTAGTTGTTACATTAGCAGGCTCCTCAAAACTGAAGTCACACAAACTTTGTCTGAAAAAAATCACCTCAAATCAAACCAAGGAGGTTGCCAACACCCAGCCCCAGGCTGGCTCAGCCAGCGGGACGTCCCCGTCCATCCCAGCTGGGCCAAGGCCACCCTTTGCTGCGTGGGTTGAAATTGTTCTGAAGATAGCTCCACTCAGTGAAAAGCGACCTTCAGCTTCATCAAAATACATCCAAGAATCATCTTCCAGCCCTTCCCAGGGAAGGAGGGAAGGAAGGTCTTATAGCAGAAATGTTCCATGCCAACTACTCCAAAATAATAATAATAATAAAAAATATTCTGATACTATGTTTTAAATTAGAGCATACCAAATCTCCACTCCAATTATGAATACAAGCGAACAAAACCAAAAGGAAACCATGTTTTGTTTCAGGGAAAGTAAACTAAAAATGTCGCAGCTGCTCCGCGCTGAGAGTGAGACACGCTGATTCTGTTCCTTCCACCACCGAGTCAGATAACTGGGCGCTGTTATCTGTGTATGTTTTCCCTTCAAAATTTGTATAAATTATTTGCTGAGGCAACTCCCGCTGATAATAAGTTGTACAGTTTAATTACATGTTGCATGAAATTATTCCCATTGTCAGTTTTCATGTTCCAACACAAGAAATTCTGTTCAAACAAGTCATAACTTCTAGAAAAGGGGGAATTATTTTTTACACTTGTACCTTAATTACCAACCTTTTTATTGTTTAATTATTTTTGCAGATAGGCAAAACGACTCTGGTGTTGATGGGGACTCAGGTCCCACCACTGCCATTCCTTCCTCCTGGGTGCAGCTCCTTCTGCACGAGCCTTCCCTGAAGGGACTCCTGTGTGAAACAGGTCCCTCTGTGTCCCTTAAACACACGGGGACAGGAGGAGGGCTGCCCAGCACCCTTCTTGGGCTGACAAGGGTTGGCGCTCACTCACCCTTTGGCCCTCCAAGCTGCTGCACAGCTCCACGGGCATCGTGTGAGAAGGTTCCCATCCCTTAAATTCTCGTAAGTGTCCGTACCCGTTTTCACACAGGCACCCTGCTACCTTTTGCGTGAGTCTCGGGAAAGCTGGTGTGGTGTGGAAATGCAGCATGTTTTGTCTTTGGGGTGCCAAGGGCCCTGGCAGCACTGGTGGTGTATCTCAGCCCAGGTCTGTGCTGCTCAGGACAGCCTGGACTGCTTGCTCCTTGGTGTTACTCAGAAGGTGCAGCACTCCCCTCCCACTGAGGAAGGGAAACCGGCTTGACAATCAGTTCGGCTTTTTCTTCGCTATTTACGCTGATGTGAGTATCACTGTGGGTAAGAGCAGTTCCCAACCCCTGAGCAGAGGGGAGGTTGAGGAGGGATGAAAGGCTCCCAGTCCCTTGCTGGTGCTGCTCGGCTTCAGGCCAAGGGAGGTGAGCACCTGGGGCATTGGTTCACCCATCTCAGGGGGCTCATGGCTTCTCACTGGATCTATTTCCCAGAAGAGTTAAAATAGTCCTTCCTAGCTCACGTTATTCAGGTTGTCATAATAAATATTTATCTTTACATCTCCCCTCTCTTCTTTTTTTCTCCCTTATATTATTTTATTCTTTTAAAAAAAAATAATCTATTCTTCCTCCTGCTTGCTTCTGTCTAACAATGGACCTTGCAGCTCACAGTTCTGAAATGAACCTCATGATTAATAATTCTCTGGTAATTAATGACTGTGTGGTTCCTGGGGTAGGTTTCTTTCCACAGGCCAGATCACTGGATCTGGAGCTCCTTCTTCACACTAGAAAAGCAGACCGCATTCTGCCAGAACAATTAGGGAAAACCACCAGAAATGTTGATCAAAATGTACAAATCAACCCATCTATTTCCAGCCTACGGCACCATACAGGAGATGAACTGAACCCAGCGCTAATCTTGACATGCTCTTGTTCCACCCAACAGCTCTCCTGGCTCCTGACTTGTCACCGTGCTTAAACTCTAATGGCACCAGTTGCTTTGAGACTTCAAGTAGGGAAATTTTAATAAAAGCTTGACTTAATGTTATTTTACTACAAACTCTTGCTGAATTAAAGATAAGGCTGAGGAGAGATGTTGACAGCACATCAGCACGAAGTCCTGCTGGCCGACGCTGAGTACGGGTAAATAGTTTTATGTCGTTTTCTTTAAGGCTCATTTCCAGCTTTCAATCAGTCCCACGTACAACATGGCTGGAGCACTGCGTGAGGCATCTCGTCAGGGCCAGCTGTCTGAAATGGGGGGATAAGGCTAATTTTGAGAAATGAATCACTCGTCTCTCTGGTTTTCATCGTTATGGTGTTAGCCTACGCTGAAATACCGGCGTTTGGCCAGACTATACTGTGCCTGCCATCACAGAAAACAGCTGTGTGATAAAACAAATAGCCAAACAATCTGTGCAGCCCTTACTAACGCGCAGCAGAGCTGTAACTTGGAGTGTCCATCTCTGAACTGCAACTTCATTCTTTGATAAAACAACACATTTTCCAGGTAAAACAAATGCCATGGGGTGGGTGCACTGGGAAGGAAGTGTGTGAAAGGTGTGACGCAGAAATCTCTCACCTTAGGGAGAGTGGACAGATGCAGTGCGTGGAAGGGCAGGAGCCCAGCAGAACTGTGCGCCCATGAACCACAGCCGAGCAAAGGTGGGACATCTCCCCAAGACCTCGGTGGGCAGGCATTCATCCAAGGAATGTGAAATTCACCTTGAGCAAGGCTGAAACACAGGGAGCGAAGACCCTGTTAAAGACAGGGCAGCACTGGAGGAATGGCAGAGCAAAGGCACGGAATGAGATGGGGTTTATCAGCCCAGGAAATCATTGTGTTTCATGTTTGTCTGTGGCAGCGTGAGATGGAATTTGGCTCAGGCGGTCTCACTGTGACCCTCATCCAGTTAATTTCAGAATGTATTGATTTGCACAGTGGATAAACCTCTCTGGGTACGACAGCGTGTACTGGTGTAACCCAGCACGGAGGGAGCAGGATGTCATGGCACCAGGGCTGGTATCCCTGCTCGCTGCAGGACAGCAGGAAGGTTATTTGGATTTCACCCAAGCATTGTGACCAAAATACAAGGAGCTACAGTCAAATGGAGGGCTACATACCCCCACCTCACCTGGATCGCTCCCCTGGGGCACAGGCTGCCCCAGCATGCTGGGGGCCAGGGGGGCTGGCAGCGGTTGTTGCTGCAGCAAGAGCATCTGATGTGCAAGCACACGAAGAGAAAAACCAGCAGGCCATGTTCATCTGCCATTTGCTGCAGGAGCTGCTGGTGTCTGGACAGAGGAAGGGGTCACCTCGTACCGGTCAGAGCAGCCCCTGCAGCTCCCTGTTCCCACACAGTGCTGGGGAAGGAGGCGAGCATGGGAAGGGGCAGCATCCCTGCTCCATGGTGTCACCCAAAGCTGTGCACCAGGCTGCACGGAACGTGAATGGCTCTTACCACTGCAAAAAAAAAAAAAATGAGGAAGAAAAATCCACGGGGAAAGGTCTGTTAATGATCAATCCCAGCGCAGGCTGGAGGTAGTGCAGTGCATTAACTTGTTAATGCAGGAGTGGGGAGAGAAAGGTGCTGACAGCTGTTATTGAGTTAGGAAAAAACTCAACAGCATGAAGGTTTATTAACATTTTCTATTGGACTTAAAAGGTTCTCTCCTCTCAAGGATTGGAATAAAACTGGTTTGAGGGGACAGCTTTATTGAGTTAAAAGTTAGCTTTTTTAAAAGTTTTATCGCTAGCATTTTCTGGAAGTAAATATCAGCCAGCTACTTTCCTGTGCCTGAAACTCCCCCCAAATGCATTGCTGTGCCACTGGCTTATCAATCCGGGCAGGATTCCCAAAATATTTTGCATCACTCAGTAGAAATCCCGTGTCATGGTACTTACTGTGGTGTTAAGCTGAACAGCATCTTTCCAGTTCCCCGAGTCACTGGGGAGCTGTGCAGCTGGAGCCGTGTCCCGCCAGCACCCTGCGCTGCGGGGAGACAGACAGCAGCTCTCCAGCCATCTGGCTCTGGGATTTCCCATGTGCAGCCCCGAATCCATAGGAAGTTGGCAGTGGAAAAGCAAGCCATTTGGATCTCTTTCGTCAGATGTTCACACTCATCAGACAAATGTCTCCTCCGCAGCAGCCCTAGCCAAGCAGCGCTCCACAGTGGGAAGACCAGAGCATGATTTGCTGGACCCAAAGTCATCGTGATGCTGCTTCTCAGGAGGCTTTGTCATCCTACACGTCTACTGGGGCTGCAGGAGCCCATGGCTCTAGCACCATCTGGGCAACCTCCTCCACCTACAAAAGAATCACAGAACCACAGAATTTTTAAGGTTGGAAGAGACCTCCAAGATCATCAAGTCCAACCATCAAAGAATCTTCTGCTTGTGATGGAGCAGAAGTTAGGAGGTACCAAGCCTTGAAAGAAGATAGATGGCCTTCTCCTAGATGGTGAGGGGACAGCTGACACGGAAACAGTGGTAGTTTCAAATTTCCCTCTCACACAGCCAGACTCCTAGGATGTATTTTAAACAGGGGGGAAGTTCTTATAGGACTAATTAGGATTTCAGGTTTCTAAAAAACTGAGAATTCTGGTTTGTCTTTTAAAGGGAATGGCAGGTCTGTGACAAACAACTGTCACCCAAATCAATATTTTCCTTTGGTCCTGGGTCCTGATAGTTTACTGCTTGTCTTAAGCAGACCCATTTATTTATTTTCAGGAGTGATAAATTACAGGATATTAAGATAATGGTGTAACATTTGTTGCTGTTAAAATGTATATAACCAAAATGTAAATATAATTGAATTTTAAGTGGAAAATAATGATTGCCATTGAGATACCCAAAATCAGCTTATTACTCACCCCCATCAACATTTTATTAAACAGGAATTAAACAAAAAAAAAAAAAAAAAAAAAAAAAAAAAAAGAAGAAAAGAGAGGATCAGTAAAAGTATTTTTAATATATGATTTACTAATGGTCAAGAGTAATATAAGCTATATTGAAGCTTCTGGAAAAAAAAATTGCACAGATTTAGCAGCTTGGAGTTTTCTATCAGCATGATTTGTTCGAGATATATTTCCTGTGGAAGTGCTTATTAAACTGCATAGCAACACTCTGATTCGATTTAGTGAATCTAGACATCCTCTGCCTGAACCCTTACCGCGATGGGAGCCACAGCGGCTGCACCCGAAGTCTCCCCTGCCGCCCGTGTCCTGGAGGGCTCTCCGGGCTGCCCCCCGGGATGGCCGGTCCGGAAAAAGTGTCCCAAGGGACTGGGTGATGCCTCTGGGAAGCTGTGCTCTGCGAAGTCAGAATATCAATAGAGATGCATCTGAAACACATTTGTACGGAAGAGCTGTGCCCGGCAGCATTTTTAACCTGGTTTTCCTGACTCACTCAATACACACGCGGGCAGAGGGAGTGCGTTGGTGTTGACAACAGCCCAACAGAAGAGGGAAACGAGAACTGTGTGTTTTGCTCTGCTATTAGTATTGATTGGCTGTAAATTACATACCACAGCCTTTTATCTTCGTCGATGAAATGATGGATTCACCTAGGGTGTGCGGAGGGGGGATTTATGTGGAACGGCTGCAAGATCCGAAAGGCCCCGCTCTAGCACTAATCCAAAATGTATTTACTATCAGACTCAAAACTGGGTATTACAGTAGGACAGCAATTTCTGGGCTACCATTTCTGTTCTGCAGAGTCACACAGTTCATGCTCACCCGGTCCAGCCGAGCCCCTCCAGCCTGGCGAAGCGTCCCCTGCACCCAGGGAACAGGAGGCCTGTCCCCACCTTTTATGGTGGTCCCATTTCTACGTGGAGCACATCCACCCCAGGGGCAGTCATTTCTCCTAAAGTGAAAAAATTTAAAATACATATAAAAACCACTAACCCTCATAAAGGTACTTTACTCAAATATGTTTAACACTGAACTTCATGACATAAAGATATTTGGCATCCCTTTCCTTGGCATCATTTACATCGTTCACCGAGCTGAAGAGGGTACACACCCAATGCAGCAGCCAGACCTTGAAGTGCAGAGAAGGGGGAAAGTAAATATATTATTTACCTGTATGACCAATTGTTTTTTTCAAGGAGCAAAAACATGTAAAATCTGAACAGAGAAAAACAGTGATTTAAAAAAAAAATAAAAAAAAAAAAAATCAGTGTTTTCACTTGATTTGTTTATCAGGTCTGACTCCCTGCTTCCTTTATTGGTATTGCATCCCCCCAAGATTCAACATGGTGAGGGAGTTTTGCGATTTGGAGTCACTGTTTCTTTCCTCAGTCCTGCGTTACACATGAGACAAGCGAAAGCCTCTCATTTCACATGTTTGTCACACCCACAGCCTGCCTCCAGCTCCCCCGCCAAGCCTTCCCGAAGAGCAGCGTTTGAGATCTCAAGGCACTACGCTTACCGCATAAACCGTTCGAGTGGGTTGAACGCGATGGAAGGACATGGAAATCATTCCTCAGGCTCTGAAAGGCTCCGTGTCCTGATTCTCTGCCTTAACAGCAACTAAAGGCTTAAATGGTGAAGAATAAAACCACCAAGGAGTGAAGTGACAGAAAAAATTACTAAGCCAGTGTAGTGATATTTTCAATTTCTTTTTTTCTGTTTTTGGTTTTTTTGTTTGTTTGGTTGGTCGGTTGGTTTTTTAGAGGAAAGGACTGGATTTCATGCTCCACTTGATGACTGCAGTTGCCAGGGCTGCAGGCTGCCTACGAAGGATCAGTGCTCGGCCAGGGTTCGCGACTGAAGCTGAAGATGCCGTGAGCAGCCCATCTTGTGGCATGGCCATCGTACTGAGATGCCTGGCTCCGCGCCCTGTCTCAGCTCCTAGGGCAGGAAAGCCCGCACGTGCCACTGACGAACCGTTAAGGATTACCCGTGCACGCTCAGCAGCTGATGGTGTGTTGGGTCACCCGGTCTGTCACATGCGCCCAGGAGCTGAATCAGTCCCCGCCACACTGCCCCAGCTGTACACGCGCCTCCTCCATCCGCAGGTGCTGCCACAGGGCCCTGTGCAGCGTGTCGGGTGGGGCAGGGGCCGAGAGCGAGCTGGGAAGAACTCACAGGGGAACAAGGGAAAAAGTAAATAATATTTCATCCAGATACATAGGGGGGAAAAAACTCACCACTTTTCAGGCTGTTCTGCAAACCGTGAAATTCGGATCCTAATTGGTAACCAGGGGCCCTGCAAACCTTATCTGTGTTCTCCTTCCTGATGGACCATCAAAAAAAAGACACATGCATGCAACTGCAGGCGCTTTAGCAGAACTGCTAAAAGCTTCCAGGCGCCACAGCAGAGCGCCGGGCACAGGGGCGTGGAGAGCTGCTCCTCCCGCTAGCAGGGGCCAGGAAGGTCTGAGGTACCTGTCTCTTGGTTTGGCTGCTTAGAGCACAACAGTTAACATGCGAAAGATATAAAGGGACTGCCAGTAAGAAATAATTTGTATTTCTAATTTAACTAATATGCTTAAGAGAAAGGTAAAGGATTGATGCCCAAGATTTACAAGCACAAAAACAAAGGAGCCTGAAACCAGTTTGTGAACGGCACAATTCACAAGAAATTTTGCGCAGCATTCACTCCCCTCCAGAGCCGCGCACCTCTCACATTTACGTGCCAACCAAGGTCTGTGTTTGGGATGCAAACGGTGGGAAGGCCCCCGCTGAAGCCCGTTAGTAAATTAATGTTTGATTTCCTAAGCGATTCACAAGGTAAGAGGGACCCGGTGATGAACACGACTGCTAACACCCACGTAAACAAAGTGCCTGCTCTGCACTGAGCGGATGCGCTGGTCTCGCTCCACCGCGACACCGTTAGCCAAGAAGGGTCCAGGAACGAGCACATTCCCACCTGGCTCATTCATTTCAGCTCAGTCACTAATTAGTCACTGTGGTCTCTCAGTCTTATTAATGGGGAAAAGGCAGAAGCACACATTAGAGCAAAGGCCAATAAAAACATTTAAGGGCAGTTTGATTAATGTATATTTGTACCAAGTTAAATGAGGTCCTCTCACCAGTCACCCCCTGTAACGGGCAGGTAAGGGGGTCTGAGGGCTCCTTTTGCTCCTCACAGCTCGTTACGTCCATCTAAACCTGCCCGTCGCTGCCCGCAGAGCCCATGGTATC
Source organism: Ardeotis arabs (assembly GCA_011801015.1). Lineage (NCBI taxonomy): Eukaryota > Metazoa > Chordata > Aves > Otidiformes > Otididae > Ardeotis > Ardeotis arabs. The sequence continues at coordinate 27,156 of JAAGAY010133676.1, forward strand.
GCCCGGTGCCCAACGAGAGCGTGGCGCGGTCCCCAGGCACCACTGCATCCATCAGAGTCGAGCGCCGGGTCACACTTGTGACGGTGAGTGCAAGGGTGACCTCATGGCTCGGTGAAGTTCATGTTGCAGGTCATGTCACTGCTCAGACACACTTTTTTTCCCTCATCTGCAAATATTTACACAATGGACTTTCAGTGGCCTCTGAGCACAAGCTACAGCTCTTCTGAGTGATTATCATGAGCGATGCCCCGTGTCACACAGCGTTCCCAGTGCCACTCGTGTTTATGAAGACCTGTGGTGTAGCGTGGCCCAGAGTGCCCAGGACCAGCTGTGACTAACGGCTCCAGCGGCAGTGAGGAAGCTCAGAGCGCTCATCGTCACCGTCAGGAGACAGGCTGAACCCGTGCACTGCTAGCGGCTGCTTGGAGCCTTCCTACCCAGAACAGCGCTATAAACAGAGCACAATCATTCTGAATGTCTTTTCCTGGTGACGTGCTCTTTTGGGGAAGATACATTATATGACAACCGCTGAAAACTGAGCGGTACTTGTCCTGGCCTACTATTGAGGATTTAAGCCTTTGAAGAACTGCAGATGAAGAATCACAACTCAGCAGAAAAGCCTACTGTACTGAACACTGATTATGCTTCTCAAGTTCCCTTCGCCTCCCAAAAAAAAACAGACAGACATCACCACTCACCAGCCACACAAGCAGGTCCTGCTGCTGCTCAGGACCCCAGGATCTCAGACTGTGACTTCAGTGTTTGCAGCTCACCTCCTATGGGGAGGTGGAGAGCCTAAAATTGAGGAAAATATCATCATCAAACAGATACAGTTCACATTTCAGTCACTAAAACCGAGGAGGTCAGAGAACCAAGGTGACAGATCGTTGCCATAACTGGTCCATTCAGCCCCCGATGGACCAGGTACAGCTGCAGAGGTAAGCTGGGCATAAATTCTGAAAATATGCAAAAACTATTTTTTTTTTAATCAAACAGCAAAAACAACAGTACCAGCAAAATTGGGAAGAGCTGAAGTAGTCACTCCTTTACAGGAACCTGCCCATATTTTATTTCAAAATCAGAAATACAGGGAATCGGCTAACATACACGAAGCACTGCTGTAGGTGTATTTGATGTGAACGCTTCGCTTACGAGTAATAAAGGAACGCAGCGTTGCAGCAGAGCGGCGCTGTACACGAATGCGTCGGCTTTGGTGTTGGCTGTCGGCAGTTCTGAAACACGAACGATTTGGGAAGATGAAAATAGAAAAGTTCTGTTGATTTATAAGCAAAAAGTTATAAAACTCAGCAGGTAAATATGACAAATTCTGACATACAAAAATCACTCATTTGAGGAAATATTGTTAAATTAAAAGTGTTGTTTCTGTATAATTTCGTTATGTTATAGGAGGTACAGCACAGTACGAAGCACCGGTTGCAATGGCACTGACGCCATCAGCGTGTGGAGCACACAGACTGCGGCTGTTTAATATTTACAGTTCCGGAATTGGGAGCAGCTACTTTGCAATAAGCACAGCCTAGAAAGTATTTCCAAGAATTGGAGTGATGATGCTATCAGTTTGATAACAGCACCATTTTAAGCAGTACTCGTCAGTTACATCACTAGGTTTTCAGCGAGAAAACACGCAATATTCTCTCACTAATATTAACTCTAACTTTAAGTATTTGCAAGCCAGGCCTATAAAACTATGCAGAGATTGGGGGTGCAAGGTAGATCTAAACATCTGAGGTCTTTATTCTGCCCTGCAAGTAATCTGCTGGCTGTGGTCCCAGAACCAACCCGTGCCGGTTTGAGCTCAGCATCACAGGGCTCCCCAGCCAGCTGGTAATTTGGGTTTTACTTTATCCCAAGGAAGATTAAAGGCTCCCGTAATGCACGAGCCGTCAGCTTGAAATATTGTCATGCACTCTGCTTTCAGGGGCTTTTTTTTTTTTTTTTTTTTTTTCCCCAAATAAGCTGTGTTTCTCCAGCATGGCAAAGAGAACAGAGGGGAAGGGAATATAGCTCAGCACAACTGCCAAGGGCTGGCAAGGTGAAGATGGAGCGGTCCTTTGTCTTTCCCAGGCAGTGGAGGCCGACACCGCTCCGACTGGGATGGGCCATGCTGAAGTTCAAGTGCTGTGTAGCCGCTTCGCAGGGTGCCCCGCTGTCAGGTGCAGTGGCTTTTTGGAAGGACACACTAACGAAGAAAAACGAGCTGATGGCTGTGGAATCCCTCAGTCACAGCGCTGCAGACTTTGAGGTGATCATCTGGAGGAAAAGCGTCCTGTGCTTCCCTGGCTCCCACACTTCTGTGGGCATCGGGTATTGGACCATGCTGGGGACCTGGGCTGGGCAGATGTTCCCTCTGGTCAGCAATGTTTGCATATGAGCATCAGCCTTTCTGAAAAGTAAAGTATATTTCGGAAATCTGACAGGCAACAAACTCTCTCCTCCCTGTCTGTGTAAAATTACAAAAATGTGATGGGTTCACCCCTTCACTCAGTCCCTGAGTGTAACACTGGCTGGAGCCACTGCCCTCGCATCAGACCCCACAGCCTGGGAGAAAAACCCGGGGCCTGGGCTGCTCCACTTCATGTGAAACAATGAAAATGCCTTTTATATCCGTGAGACTTGGAGAGTTCACTGCAAAAGAGGACTCTCCTTCACCCTCACCACAAGAAAACTTGAGTTTTCTATGCGCAGACATTGTAAAAACTCTTTTGGAAGTATAATTTTACTGATAGCCATCCCAAGCATTTGTTACAGCTCGGTGTCTTCTCAGTGGTAGGGTCACGTTTTTCATTAAAGCTTTTTTTAATTGTTGTTTTGCTTCCCCAGTCGTTAGCCATGTGCGTTTGAAGCTGGCCACTGGTACGGTGATGTGTGGGTGAGAATGCCGTTAACTTTGACAACACACAATTATTGCCGTAAACTAATTTTAAAATGGAAAATTTTATCTTGACTGGAATAGGTATTTTCTTCTGGCTCATCAAGAGCCTGCATAAAGTGTATAGCCATTTTTTTTGTTAGAGATGTAAAACTTATCTTTATGGAGCCCATGCTTTTAGGTTCCAAATGTTCTTCCATCCAAATGACCAAGTGTCCTTAGCTCTCACGGATATCACAAGTGTATCACAGGAGTAGTTAATCTCTTAGGTAGTTTGTTAGGGTTTTGTTTTGGTTTTTAATATATATAAAAAGCAATGATACTTACTCTGACGTTGCCAAGAGTGGTTTTTCTGCCAGACTACCTCCCCACGTGTTCCTGAGCAGGGGGATTAGGCACCACACAGCAGTGCTGCCGGCATGACTGAGGCACAGCTCGCACAGTACTGCAAACAGAAACAAAGGAGAGGAGACCAAAGTTGTGCAGGTTTTTTATACAGTGACAACTGATTGTTGTTTCTGTTTTTTACTATAAAAAAAATAAACCCAAGTAATAACTCCTGAACACACAGATCAGATGCAGAACTGGAGGCAGAACTTTGCTCCCGCGAGATCCAAGGAGTGTTTTCCGCCCCAGGAAGGTTCCAGGACCGCTTCTCACCTCCTCCCCAGCAGCAGCATCACGACCCTCCCGATGAAAGCGGCTGGCTCCCGACTCCCTGCCAGCCCTGCACTGCCCCTCTCTGTCCCCAGGGTGGCTGTCACCACCGCCAGCTCTGCCCCAACATCTCCTTGGCATGGGGATTCCCCTCAGAAATGGGACAGACACCCATGGAAAGGGGCCCAAAGCCAGGTCTCCAGGTGCCCGGCTCAGCAGCAGGCAGGCAGCCTTTGCCCTTACGGCTTGTAGGGCTTTTTTCCACAAGAGCGAGCCACTTACTGTCTCATTTAAGAAACCTGAAATACAGTCACAAATCCTGACAAATTGTTGTAAAGTGACTTATTCCTTTCTTTGCTTTTGAAATCCTTAGAAAACCTACAGTGAAGCCAGTATTTCCCCAGCTGCCTACAGCTGAATTAGCACGTACATCACCACCAACACATGTACGCTAACAACCACCAAAAGTGTTGATAGTGCATTCTCTTTCCAAACCAATAGCTAAGCTAAGACAGAACAGGCACTACCTAGCAAGGGAATGACAAAAAGAGAGAAAAACAGAAACAAGGGCAAACAGGAGAATGTGAATTATAGTGCATACATCTTCCCAAATATCTCTGTGCTGGGAGGCAGAGCGAAAAGCAGGTCAGCAAGGAGCGACGTGAACACAAAATACAGAAATAAAACAATTTCAGTGTTCCTGTATTGCCAGAATTGTCTGGTTTAGGTTTGTATTTCTTTTTCTCTTTAAGTGAGAAGAACAAAAGACAGCTTGTTTCAGGGGAAAAGTTATTAAAATAGTGGTGCCAATCTGCCTTTGCTTTAGGAGCTCTCTACTAACACTCAAGCTACCTCAACTGGTAGGGGTGTGGAAGGGAAAAAATATGGTAATATTCAAGAAAGAGCGCTCTCTTCTTGTACAGCCCAGCCAGACATGGCATCTGATTCCTCTCTGACCACGTCCAATGCTCTGCTGATGTGTCACAATGGCAGATAGTAATACATCTCTTAAATGTCGTTATGAAAGGAATTTCAAACAGAAAGATATTCTAGATCTATTAGCAAACTCTCCACCAAACTCAGAAGACGAGCTCCAGTCCTTCCTCCTCTCAGCCAGCACTGTTCCTTCAACCAACTTCTTCCTTCGGGATGCGCTGATCCTCTTCTCATTCCGGTTTTCACACTAGCGACATCCCCGAAGCCTCATGCATTTCTAGAGACAGCCCTTCATCATTTCCTCAGCCCTGCACCATTCTTGTCCTACAGCTCACTCTCTTGACAGCTGAACTAACAGGTTGCAATCACGCCAAAACACTAACTGAAACCTCAGCACCTGGAACCACAGCTGCTTCACCCAGAAAAGCACTTGTCTGACCAAAGACGTCTTGTTAGCCCTGCACAATCCCCTCCAGTAAAGCAGCCTGACCCTTGACTCGCGTTGCAGGTGCAGGGATGAACGCAAGGCGAGTCTGCAGTGCTGGGTACCAGCCTGTCCGTGCAGGCTGAGACTGCAGGTTTTCTCCATGCTGCTTTGCTCTGCACATGACGACTCTTTTCCCCGTGCCTTTTCCCAGTACCCGTTCTGGGTTCACGCCTTTGCTCAGCATCTCGGACTCAGACCTACCTGGTTTCTGCCAGCTCACTTTATCCACCTACGGATGGTGTGACATCTTGTGCCTGCACTTCACGTGGACAGCACCAGTCCTGTGGGTCACCCCTCTGATGTGCAGGTGGAGATCAGGGACTGGCTTTGTTTTCTGGCCATGGGTGGAGTTGTAGGGAGGACAACTTCCTATCAGAGTGTACCTACAAACTCCTGACTGAGAAATGTGGACCAGGTTTTCATGTGTCCTAAGGTGAAACACAAGTCTTCATCTCTTGACCTGAGTGTCAAACCCTGTCCTGGCCTTGCTGCAGTCCCAACTAATTCCCCAAAATGGGATCTTTGATCATGTCAAGTGTGTTTCATAATATTGAGAACAAAATTCATATTTACATCATTTTGAGATAAGTTTTTTTTTTTTTCCCTTTTCCCATGAGAATTTTTATTTTTACATTCTAAAAATTAACTCATTTTCCCTAGGCCTTGCTGATGGTAAATGCTGGTCAATGTACAATGCAGGTTTTTGGATTACCAGCAGTTTAACACTGCTTATCACCAGTTCTCTCAGTCCCCTTTTGCATCCAAGAAGGTCCCTTTTGCACAGCTTAAAACTGAGAACAGTGAGAGCCTGCTGCAGGTCTGTCTTAAATACAATTCTGGCTTAGGCTATTGATATTGATTTTCCCTCCTTACCCCCTGGGTCCCTTGGGCAATATTTCCTTTTTTTCCTCATGAACAGACAATGAAAATTGTAGATCAAAGTTGAGTTTCATGTAAAATTGGTCTCTGGACAAGCTGGATTTCTCTGTTTTAACTGTACCTGCAGACAGGGTGTTCCAAGAGCAAACATTACCCCGAGTCCATGGGCTCCAAGCATTTTTCTTGTTTAGGATTTGCCTTCCTTCCTTTATTCTCCTGTGAGTCGCAACAAAGAATGCAGAGGCCTGGGAAAGACAAACAAACACACACCAGCTTCTGTTATTCAATTTCTTTAAGTAAAAAGTAGATTATACAATCTAATGTGTGTGAATTTCATTCACTTGGAGAAAAAGCAGGTTACACACCATGAACATCCTCGTCAGATACTTCAGGGACGATTGCAAGAGTTCCAGTATAAACACACACTGCAAGTAAATTTTAAATAACATCCGAGTCTGGAATGCCCTGTTTATCAGGGAGCTAAAAATTAGTCAAAGATATGTTGCTTTGGAGATGTGTTTCCCAAATCATTTACATCTCCAGTACAAGTATCTGAGAAAGCTTACCAACAGCCGCCCAGCTTACCTGCCGCAGATACAGATGGGAACCAGACAAGTAGAGCTGCTGGCTGTTTCTGCTGGGAAAAGTGTGCTTAGACAAAGCTGGTAACACAGGCTCTCTGGAATAAACCATGAAAGCTACCTGTGAATCACAGAAAAACCTGAAAGAGTGAAGAAAATGTAAGTTTATGGTGTTCGTTGAGGTCTTTTGATGGATTACCAGGTAAGTTGTGCTTTGCTGGATCCTCCTTTGGGTTCCATCTTGTCTTCACAAAATGCTTTGTTTCCCACGAGATGGCAAATTTCCTCCTCTTGCCCTCAACTCTTGGTGTATAAGAAACCAAAATATTTTTCCTTACAGCTATACTAGCTATTTGGATATTTTGACAAAGTTGTTCAGCATTTTCCAACAGCTAGAGAAATCATGATGCAAAATTTCGACATCTCAGAGTTTCTTACCAAGAAGAACCCCAGCTTGCAAATGTGCCCCTCTTCCAGACCACGTACAATCTCTGGAGCACCATCAACTTCACTCTCACCATGTTCTCAGTCTTGACTCTGTCACTGTCAGAAAGCTGTCGTGCAGTCTGGTTCATCAACCAGCACAATGAAATCTGATCCTCACCGTGACGTCACGTGTGCTCCGAGTTACCCGAAATCACCACAGGTGAGATACACGTAGTGTTCCATATAGCCACTGCTTTACTTCTAACTCCCGTCCTCAGTGTGGGAAGTTGATTGCTCCAGCCAAAATGCAGCATCACTTTATCTTGAATTTTACCTTACTTTCACCCCAAAAATTTATCCTATTTGTCAAGCTCATTTTTAAGTCTAATCCTGTCCTCCAAAAGGCCCAAATCTCCTCCAAACAAGGTGTCACTTTTACATTTGAATTCATAGTCAGGCTATGTAGTTCACTGTGTGCGTAACCAACTTAACACCACGCTTGCCAGGATGCACGCAGAAAGAAGAATTAACGACGGAGCAGGGCCAGGAAACAGTCGCTGGGGTGGTCAGGGAACAGAGACCTGCTTGTATGAATGGAAGATCATACAGGTGAGCAAAATAAAGGCCGGCAGCGAGTGCGGTGGCTCTGTATAACATCTCGTGGGTATCATCAGGGAGAGAATAGTTGCGTTTAGGTTGAAAAGCAAGGTTAGCATCAGTGGGCATGAATAGAAAAGGCTGTATTAATATAAGTGTACAAGTATACAATATAAAATACAGTGAGATTTTGAGACGTGCATAACCAGGGACATGGGGGACAAATGGTCAAATTATTTTAGGATGCAAGTTGAACTGAGTTGTACATACACATGCAGGTGGCTCGTGACAAAACAGACTCACAGTGAACGTACGCTTCCTCCCTCCCCAAGCCCTGCCTCCATCCCACCTGCTCCCACTGAAACATCTTGGCGCTGACAGATTCCTGCTGAACACATCCCTGCTGATGAAGTGGCAGGTTTCTGATGATAAACCCTCATGGCAGGACACTTCTGACCTGCTGCGCTCCTCCGACAGCAGTGCGCGGCTGGACCTGTCAGAAACTGCATCCTTCGGCTGCACGAGCGCTGGGTGCAACCCAGGGAGGAGAGGGGACGGGAGCAGGGCACCAGCATCGCCCACGCCTGCCCAAAGGGACACAAACTGTCTACTCTGCTTGTTTTACTGCTGCAACGTGTTTTCATTACGAAACTGGGGAAAGCCATTGTTTCCTGTTATCCGTAGAGCACGCCAGGGCTCGGGAAGGTTTGCTGAGAAGAGTTATTGGGGTGGCAAGGACAGCCGTTGGTTTCAGTCCTGTTAATCCGGAGCCATGGATTAACGTGCATGCAATAGGCACAGATTTCACCATGCTAACGAACCGCTCACCTCCAAGGGGGCTGATGTCCAGAGGAAACAGGAGTTACACATGTTGGTGGAAAACCAGGAGTTTGAAGGATTGTCATTTTCTTTTAGACACTTTTTTTCTGAATAGAAAAAATTACTTAGAATATTTGTCAATAGTCTAAAATAATTTATTCCACAAGTTAGCCTGACATTAGTCAGAATTCTTAAGAAAAAAAGCATTCTGCCTTTGTATGAGTGTCATACAGAGAAAGCTCTCATTTTGCTGAGGGGACCAATATCCTGAATTTTAAGGCTTTTAATATCCCAGAAATTAAGCCACTGTATTTGTCTGCTATTTATACTGCCACATCTCTCCTACTGTCTTCTTAATTCTGGCTCTGACAGCAGGAGAAAGGATCACTTCGTTTTCCCAGGGTTTTTGATCTGTGACGACAACTCCATCTTTGTGGAGTGCCACTGTCTGTTCTGCCCAGGAATCAGCCTGTGCTACGGTAAAACTCCCTGTCACCGCTCTCTGCTTTGATGGATGGCCAAAGCAGCTGCTCTTCTATTCAAAGGGAAGCAGGAAACTTATAAGAGATTACTCCAGAGAAAGTGAGAAAAGAGCGCGCGGTTCCAAGCGGCACGCCAAAGCGATCTGCTTGAGCTCAGCACTTACCCACCTGAGAGCGCGAGCGGAAAACCACCTCATCCGTATTTGAACAGCTGATCACAGCACTAACCTGACGGGCCCTTTATACGGAGAGATTAGATCGTTGTGTCATAGACTGTGGGCTCTGGGCTGCCCTCAGCTACACCTCACACATCGCTGCTTTACACGGACGTAAAATGAAGAAACAGGACCAAGGGTCCCTTTTTAACAGTGTGAACACTGTTTCTGTTCTTGCACTCCTGCAAGAGTCTGCATCTCCTATTACATAAGAAAATAATGCACTGAGACGCATTTAAGGGATGTTTGCCAGGACTACTAATTACAAGCTAGTATATATTTGTGTAATTGAGATCCCATTAACACACGAACATCTTAAGAAAAAAAGACAGCGGATGTATAATTACAGATCACCTCAGCTTCAAGCATAAGAAATTCAGAAGAGAACCACAAAGTGGTATGGGTTGAGGGCACATTAAAGATCATCCAGTGCCACTCCCCCCGCCCTGGGCAGGGACACCTTCCACCAGACCAGGTCATTCACAGCCCCGTCCAGCCTGGCCTTGAACACTTCCAGGGATGGGGCATCCACAGCTTCTCTGGGCAACCTGGGTCAGCGCCTCACCGCCCTCACAGGGAAGAATTTCTTCCTCATGTCCAATCCAAACCTACCCTCTGCCAGTTTAAAGCCATTACCCCTTGTCCTGTCACTACAGGCCCTCATCAGATGTCCCTCCCCACCTTTCCTGTAGCCCCCTTTAGGTACTGGAAGGGCAGTCTAAGGTCTCCCCAGAGCTAGTCACCTGCAAGGATGTAATGGTGGCTTCTTTTGTAGGCTCTTCATCAACATTTTCATCTACTCCTGTTAGCTTTCTAGAAGGAATTATATTTAAATAATTTTCAATCTTATTTTACATAGTTATGGACACTTTCAACCTTGCACCTGAACCCCATTTTCAGCTGAAGGCTCTGGCCAGAGCACACAGCTGTACACAGCGTCTCTGAATCAGTCTGGTCTGCTCAGCACCCAAAGCTCTGGGTCCTGAAGTTAACAAGCATCCCTCTGGCTCTCACTGCAACTCAAAATAGCCTTCCCCAAGTAGGGATCCCCCAGATACATCCTAATCCAGGTCCCTCCTTCAATTAGGGCATAGAATCGTACAAGATAACGTGGGTTGTGAAATGGACCTGCCTCTCCCCAAATAAATACCATGAGAAGAGTTGGCATGCTTATTTAAGGGTGTTTTGAACTACCTGTCCTTTGGAGCCAGCAAAGTTTCCAACTGAAAAACTAAAACTTTCATCTGCACGTTGAGGAGAATCAGACTGTGCTTACAAGTGCCAGATAAATTCTGAAATTTGTTGTTTTATTATGTGTTAATCTTGCCATAATGAACAGATCCTCAGAACATTAAATGCCTTTATAGAATATTGAACACCTGTGTAGGAGCACAAATCTCTGAGACAATCAGGGACCCAGAAACATTAACATTTGGGCACAGAACGGTGTGCTGAAATCCGAGTGTAACCAGTGGGACCACACAGCCAGCACAGATACATTTTCTGTATCCAAAGCAGCTCCACAGCCTTGTGTAGGAATTGCCATTTAGAATTTACTTTAAAGCATCAACACTGCCTCGTCTGCAAAACCGTACCATGTAATTAGGAGTCAGATTCAGCTACCCACAGCAACCACAGAAAAGCACCGAGAAAACCCAGACCTGCGTGTATGCTGGGTATTTAATTCCTTTTTTTTTAGCTGAGACTAGATGACTGTTCTATTACCTATGGAATATTGAGACAGAAATTAAAAGCAGAGGCACACTCACGAGTAGGCAGCTGCTCGGGAAAACAGCTGAGCAAAAATAGCTGCTCTGCCTCCTGGATATCCTCCAGAGTCGAGCTGGAAAGCTCCACACGCCCTTGGTTTCAGAAAAAGGCACAGCTCCCACTCACTGCCTCTTGCAGGGCCACGTTTCTCTTTGCTTTCCCACTCTTCGGTGACCTCAATATTCCAGTTACACATGATGTATTCCACTCTGAGGGAGATTAAATAGAGGAAAGATCTTCAGAGAAGTTTGATGCAAATCAAATGCATTTTCAGCTAATGCATAATAAAATCTGTGCGACTCGCTGCCATCAGGTATCACAGAGATATAGGGATTCAAAAGTAATTTGAGGGTATTTGTGTAAGGCAGGACCACTGGTGACTAATAAATCCAGTGGCCAAGAAATCCCCACACCAGTAACTGCTGAAAGCTGGGAACAGGAGCCAGAGAAAGGACTACCCCATTCAAACTCTATTTCTCACGTTGTTTCTTAGTCACCTGCAGTCAACCAGTCACTGGGAAACACAGTAAAAGCCACAGGAATAAGTAATCTGTGTTTTGTACTTAAATAACACAAACCAGCCCAAGGGAAGATAAAACCAACAAAACTCAATCACCCCTTTTGCAACTCTTTTCTTAGGGAGCAACACAGCACTCATGGTACCTGAGAGGACGGAGCCCAGACCACCCAGAACCAGCCACCGCTTACTCACCTCCACAGGAAGCAACCATGCTGGACGTGGCACCACCACTCTGTTGAGGTTAAGCTGGAGTTCACATAATAAATCCCAGTTTCATACTTTAGCCAACTTGTCTCATCTCAGGCTGCAGTTGCACTGAACCCTTGGGCATCCCCACTCAGCACCACTCGTGCTCCCAGTCCGGCTGTTTTGCTGCAATTCCTCACGCTCAGAGCAGCCTAAGCCATCAGCACCAGCTTTAGGGCTGAACTGGAGGGTCAGTGTCATAAAGACTGAGATGAGCACCTCCTGTGCAGCCCAAACGCCCATCAGCATCAGCTGCAGAGTGCTAATGAGCCACTGCACACAGATATCATTAATTGGTGTGTGATCAGTATTCACCACAGAATGGCCCCAGGGCAGCTCTCCTCCCCTTGATTGTTCCCAGGCAGAGTGTTAGATATTGCAGGGGCAGAACTTACAGCAAAAGTTGACTTGAAGCATTGTTAAATGGTAAGATGGTGCGGACAATCTCCCCGGGCAGGAGCATCGTCGGGATCCGTCTGCCGGCGGAAGGGCTCTGTGCCATCTGCACCGAGCAGTTTGTTTGCAGAGCACGGCTACCTTCTGTTTGCCACCTTCAGAAATGAAATTGCGCGATGCAGGAGCAATCACAGGGAAACATTTCTGTCATCTTCGCCGGTACCCTCAGCTCCACGGCCTCCTGAATGTGAATTAGTGTCTTAAGCAGTTTATTCATTCATGGCAATCTGTTCATTTATTTTCAAGAGATTGTATAGCTCCAGGAAGCCTTGCATGTTTGTTTGGTTTTTTTTCCCTCTCTAAGCTCTGACTACAAGATATTCTTTCTTTATTTGTCTCAGATCGTTTCTGCTTCCACTCCACTGGACTGATGTATGAGGCAGTCCTGCTCTCAGAAATGGAAAGGAGGGAGATGTAGGACTTTGGTGAGGAGCGCCGAAGAGGATGGGAGTTACCCAGAGGTTGCGCTTGGCATCTGCATGGCTCCGAGGGGCAGAAGGGACTGGCAGCTGGCGGCACAGGATGTGGCCATCTGAATGCCATCATCCTCCGGGTTCCCCCAGCTCCCCGCTCAGCACCATGGCAGTTGCGCTGCAGGACACACTTCGCCCTGCGCGAGAGGGCACGGGCAGCCGGCCGGCGGCAGGGCTGGTGGGAAAAGGATGAACCGCTGCGTCCTGGAAATAAGCTGTAACCAGAAAACTGAACTGGATCTCTCAGGAAAATAAACTTTCCCAAAGCTGCCCACCCTCCCTGGTTGTCACCACACCACCGCGCCGCAGGAGCAGCCGTTTCCCTTCTGCAGCCAGTACCACCAGCAGATCCCAGCCCAGTTTACTAAATAATCGGCTTTGTTTTCAAAGCAAAAAGCACAAAACAATGTAAATCTTTCCAAAGCCTAAATAAATGTTAGTTTTACAGAGTGAACATCATCCAAGCTGAGCTTTTGGGATGTTTTTTTCTGGATTTTTTATTTTTCGCTATTTTTGCCAAAAAATCCAAACCAAAACAAACCCAAACCAGCTCATTGGCACAAACATACAAAGGTACCAGAGAGGAATAGCAGGGCAGCAGAATTACATTCCAGGCACAGCTGAGGGTAGCACAACATTTCTCTTTGTGCAGGAAGCCAGAACAGAGCTTGGCACCATCCCGGTTTCAGCTGAATCCTATTTTATGGCTTCAGTAGGACGGAGCGGTGCTGCGGCACAGCGCTTACCTTGGGCAAAACAGTCTACTCCTTCTCCGTTAGTTTGCATCTGGGGCGACAGCCTTTACAAAGATAAAGCTCACATTAAATCTGTTCTTGTTCTCTGTTATTTGAGTTTTTTCCCCTCCTCACTGGAGCTCAGAAGGGCTGCACAACACCAAAGCAGATAGACCACTGGTTGGCTGGTCCAGAACGAAATGCGAGTGTGGAGATTTGGCAGAAGGCTTATCTGCGCTGCCTTGGAAATCAGCGTCCCTGGTGTGGTCACCTAAGGCTGCAGCAGAGGCCTACAAACGCATTGTTCTGTTTCTGAAATGCAGGGTGTGTTTGTGCAGAGAAGAGGGTTCTCTGCTGTTTTCCTTCCCCTGTGAGTTCTATTCAGTGGCAGACAGTGGGAAAACGTGCAGCTGCCTTTAACATAGCGTATTTTCATCTACACAGTTCAGGTCTGGCTTATGCTATTTGAGCCGTTAATCACATATTTCCCTAAGTCCAGAAATAATGTTTAAAAAGTCTATACAGTTACGACTTATCAGGGTAAATTGTTTTGCACGATGGCTTTGTTCGTTTCTATCGTGTTTTTCTGAGAACAATCTGGCCAACTATTATCCTCCACCGTTTCCTTCATCTACTAATTCCAGTAAACTAAATTGCATATTCCCCTTGACTCCACAACGTTCTTGTTGGCTTCTTTTGCTTTCACAGATACTGAAAAAATACGAACATTTGATGAAAATACCCATGTTCACATGCAAGTCCAGGAACTTCCAAACTGCTGCTGTTGCTGATCAGTTCCTTGTGATAAAAAGGATTGGTAGGCGGTGAGATATCAGATTATAGCACCGGGCTGTATCGGCCATGACATGGGCAGCTAGTAACAAACGGCCAAATTAATCGGCTCTTAAGGTGCTTGGTAGCTAACCCATCAGCTCATGTTTAAAATCGTCAATTGTTTTAATGGATTCTGGCCATAGAGTGTTCAGGCATTAAAAGGAAATGCTGATATTAAGACAGAAATGTAATACGAGAGATTTAAAATGAGAGTCTTGTAGAAATTAGATTATTCTTGTCTAGAAACACAGTCCACAAGCTCTTTACATCCTTTCTAACAAGAGAGAGCAAAACGTATTTGGAGAACTCAAGAGCAGATTGGGAAGAACCCAGGAGCAAATGCTGAATCCACAGAGAACAAAGACTTAAGCGGTTCTGCTGAAAATCACAGCCTGTGGGACAGGACGTGTGGTAGGGAGGGGAGACGCAGCAGCACAGCAAAAAGGAAATCGGGAAAAGCCAACGGCAGCGTTGGCATGTTCCCTCGCATTTGCTGTGGAAGGAGAACAACGGTAAGGAGGACAGGCTCTGATGAGACAGCGAGCACAGAGACTTTGAACACCTGAGCTTCTGGGTCAGTTCTAAGGCTCTGGGAAGCACCTCATCTATCTGCTATCAATGAAATCCCTTTGTAAGTTCATGGAAAGTTTTGGGTAAACAACGTAAAACTGCAAACAGCAGCTGGAGTGGCAGACTCTCCTCGGGCTCCCGCAGCAGGCTGCGTGCAACAACGCGCAGAAAAAACACTTACTGCTGAAATCATGCATCCCCCCTTGTCTCCAGGTAGGCTTTGAAGTGCTTTTGCTGTAAGAGCTCCGTCTTCAGAACGAATTCCTTATTTTATTGCTGAGCAGATATAAAGCAAAAGGAGAGCTGCAGGTTGGTGTAAACATTCCCAGCAATGCTCCACACGCTGCTGCGGTTTCAGAAATTAATTTGATGGTTCATTCGAGCAGCTCGCCTTTGAACTGGGCAAATCCCAAACTGGTGGAGAGCGTGGGCTGGGGCCGGCTGCTCCATCCCGCCGCGCTGACAAGGAGCAGGGCTGTGAGAACAAGGGCCCTTTGTGCCTTGTTGCTCCCCTCCCGCGGGGCCCTACCAAAGCCTTGCATGGCCGCCTCTCCAGCCACGGGTGCTGGCAGACCCAGGCGTCACGCGGAGGCGTCTCCTGTTCCCAGTGACCTGAAGCAGTTGGGACACAATCATGATGAGAAAAGGACCTGCCAAAAACCTCGCTGGTGGTCTCTTAGAATCTTTAAGGTTGGAAAGGACCTCCAAGATTATCAAGTCCATCATCATCGTCATCCTCTTCTAGGGATGTGAGACCCTTACAAGCACTCCGACTCCCTGCGTGGGTTTGAGCCTCCTGCTCCCAGCACGGAGCACATGCTATAAACCACGTGAGCTAGAAACATCACCTCTGCCCACAGCATTCTCACACGAGAAACAGCCAACCCACAACCCCACCGTCACCTGTGGGTGCAACAGTACCCGCCAGCAACTTTGAGGATGTAAATGGTGTTTTTTGCAACTTACCCAGCTCGCCACCAGCAGTTTGCAGATGTGGTTAATGGAGAGTTCCTGAAAAGCTGGATTCTCATGGCACATATGCCACATCCATGTCTTGTTTGATCTATGTGTCACTTCCCAGGGTTTTGTTATCGATGCTCTCTGCCCAGCTCAGGACACAAAATAACTGCAAAGCATCAGTATTTTCCACAGAAAAAAAAATTGGTTTTACAAAATATTTTTTTCAAATAATAGGAAAATTAACAACAAAAAGAAGACTTAACTTGCGTTGAGTCCACCCTGATTTTTAAAGAGCAATGTTGTGAAACATTCATAAGCAACATTGTTCAGATCCTCTCGTACCCTCCTCTGGCTGCTATACAGTTACTCTCTCAAAAATACCTCCCCAGCTACAAGCAGCCTGCCAAATTTCAGTGTTAGGAACATTTTTTCAAGGTTCACGCTAAACTTGGAAACAGAAGCTGCCACAGTAACCTGGGCTCCTCCTCCCCACAGTAGGATCCAACCTTCCTTTCTTGTGCCTGCAAATAATTTCAGGGGAAAAAGTGCTGTTTTGATGTTCCAGGACCTGATGAATCGGCGCTGGCAGGGACGCAGGCAGCAAACCAGCCCAGGGGTGCAAAAAGGCAGAGGAGAAGGAAGGAAAAGAGGCCTCTTGTCAGCCAACAGTGGTAATACCCTGGGTGCTTTCAGGTGATCGTTAAAATGCCAGAAAATTATTCCTGCCCAGCTTTGCTGCCTTCATTTTTTAATGACCCAAGCTCCAGCTTCTTCTTAACTGAACCCGCTAATCTGCAGCACCGCCGGGGGGGAAGGTGCTGTTTATTAGCGACAAATCACACAGGCAGCCTTTTCTTTTGCTGACTTCTCATCCTTTCCACTAGAAAATCCACCAATTTCCAGCTCCCTCATGGCAGGCTTCAACCCCCAGCCCACAGCTGGCAATGCTGTGCAGCGTGATGCCTGAGCGCAGGCTTCGCTTCGCAGTGCGGGGAGGTTTCAGCACTGGCCTTGACCCTCCTGCACAACTGTATTATCTGAGTAACCTCTAAAAACAGCCTTAGACAAACCGTTAGGCAGCCATTTAAGGTGCTGTTAAGCAGGACGGGCGCACAGCACTCCTCGTGCAGCCCTACCAGGCCGTGGCAGCCGCGGGGCTCCACCAGACCTCCCAGGGCTCTGCAAGCGAGAAAGATCATCAGCTGCTCAGCAATGATCCCGAAGGGCTCGGTTTGCATTGTAAAGAGCACATCCTTGGCTCAAGCACAGGGAGATCAAACGAAGGGTAATCTCAGCGCATCAGCCGGAGAGCTGTCGGTATTACTTCTCACTTGATCCAAAAGTTTTAAATTATAGCCACCACGGATATATATTCTTCATTTAAACCAGGGAGCACTTTCTGAACACTGACTTATGATTTCTTTTGAAATAGAAAAAATACTGATAAACAGAAAATATAACCCAAGAATCTACAGGCAGAGGTTAGCATCAACTTTGGTTATCCTTGCCGTTGAGAACTTGATGGTGTTAAGGAGGCTGGTATTGAGCAGCACAGGGGCATGCCCTGTGGAAACACAAGGTCTTCCTGAGTGAAACACGTCCTGGGCAGGACCTGGAGCCAACTGGTTAGGTCTGGGTTTAACCAAGGTGGAGCAGACACCTATGACTGTTTCTCAGGAGGCGACTAACAGCTAGGATTTGCCAGGGAAGCATTGCAGGTGGGGTCTGAGGGCTCTCTGAGAAAAGAAGGCTGAGGGAAGACCTTATTGCTCTCTACAACTGCCTGAAAGGAAGGTGTAGGGTGGTGGGAGTCGGTCTCTTTTCCCAGGTAACAAGTGATAGGACAAGAAGAAACAGCCTCAAGTTGCACCAAGGTAGGTTTAGATTGGATATCAGGAAAAATTTCTTCACCAAAGGGTTGTCAAGCACTGGAGCAGGCTACCCAGGGCAATGGTGTAGTCACCATCCCTGGAGGTGTTCAAAAAACATGTAGACATGGCACTTATAGACATGGGTTAGTGGTGGACTTGGTAGTCTTAGGTTAACAGTTGGACTCTATGATCTTACAGGTCTTTTTCAACCTAAATGATTCTATGATTCTATTCTATGTTCATCCCGAAACACCAGGCAGAAAATAGAGCCCTATTTTGCTGAATTCTGGGCAAATTTGGACCAGAAATATAACCGAGGTCTAAGGGTTTGCTCTGAGAAGTGGTTACAGAAGTAAACATGAGCCTCGAAGGTTCACGGGTGCTGATGATCCAGCGCTTGGGATGATTCTTTCCTGAGCACCAAAGGGGCATAACAGGCGCTCCAGATCCATCCTGCCATGAGATAAATTCTGTTTAGCTCCTGACATGATCTCACTGCAGTTATACAATGCATAAATGAAGGCCTACGACAGAAGAAAACGGCCTCCACTTTGCTAGCCTACCATTCCCAGCCTTTCTTTACCGGCTTCTCCTGTTTCGGTGTCCGGTGTGGCTTGGGGCACTGCAGGGAGGGCAGACGCAAGGCTCGGGCTGACAGCAGGCACATCCCAAGCGTGGGACCATCCCAGGCAGCAGCTGCATCCCCGGAGCACACTGATTCACCAGCGCATCCATTCCAGCCTATTGGTGCAGACTGGATTCCTGCGATCGTAAATTCCTTGCTTGAGATTTGAATCACCAGCATTTTAAAACCACCTGTGTATTCTCTGCTGGTTCAAGTCCACCTGCTTTCCAGGCAGTTTTAGCCCAGACCTCGTTAACCTCACCCCTACCAGGTTTCCATGCCAAGCTTCTTTCTCCATCACTGGCAATAGGTGTTGGGACTCTTTCCAAAAAGAATGTTTAAGATGATTCCTCCCTCTCTGCTCCCTGCGCTAAAGATCTGGGAAACCGAGTGCTTTCAGCTTTAAAATAACCCCCAGGTGCCACGCAACGCTGGCGGGAGCAGCCCACGCGACGGGACAGAGTGGTTTGTTTATCTAAAAATCCAAAGTGTTTCGGATTTGCAGTCGGCATCCTAACTTCCTGAGAGAAATAATCACTTTATTTCTTTCCATGAGTGGTTATAAATAGTTGAACACATCACACATAATACTATAAAGTCATCTATTGTTAAAAAGTAGAACCAGAAATAAGTACCTCTGTCATGGTAAAACTTAGGGTCTGTACAACTGTAGCTTTATAAAATGCAATTTTGTGGAAGAAAAATCCTGGTTCAATGTATTAACAACATGCAGAGTTCTGCTTCTCAAACGTATAAAGGATTTGGCAGGTAAACAATGTATTCAGTTATCAAGTCATAAATTATAACCTAAGTATAATTTAATCAGACATTTAAGGGTCCCTTCCAAGCCAAACTATTCAATGATTCTAAGTTACTTTTGTCCTACAAACCGCTCTTATTTAATAGGGGAAAAACAAATTTTACCTTCACTTTATTGCCCTCTGCTGTAGAAGCTGGAGCATGCATTGCCATCGCCGCCACCACCATTGCCATCACCACCACCGTCGCCACCGCCGCACAGCAGCTCCCTCCACGCCGGCACCTGCGGCAGCTGCGAGGGGACCCCCGCCTCCCTCACTTTGTGGGAACAACAGGAGCTGGAGGATCCACGGGGGGCAGATGAAGGCTTTCGTACAGCACCTTTGAAATAAATAAATAAACTGGTATTTATAAAGACAGTAGATTAAAGTGCACGTCATCTTTAAAATATAATGCAATGTTGAATATGATGAAATGGATGCCATTAGTAGTTTTAAGGAGAGAAAAAAATCTTTAAAATTAAAAATAAAAATGGGTATAAATATTCCAAGGAGATTTTTGTACTTGGATAGACCCTTGGGGGAAAAAAGCCCCTCCCACTGCTTTTTTTCCCATGAATTATTTATTGTGTCTTTGATCTGCATCGGTTCCCCACCTCTCGGAGCCTGTCAGGCTCTGCTATTTGGTCATCTCAGGGGGACATGCAGCCAAGTGATTTTGGACAAGAAACCCTTCCCGGCATATGCTGCCTGACGCAGACTGTGATTAGAGCCGACACAAAAATATGGAATATAGATGAAAAGTAAATGTTGTTCCCCATAATTTGATGGGAAGGACTCTTTCAAGTATCACCATGTTTTGTTCAGATTAACTTATCTCTGTGCTTCCACAGAAAACCACAGAGCTGGAGGGAAGCAAGAAGGAAGCTGAGTAAATAAATAACAAGTAAACAAATAAACAAACACAAGATGATTAAGTTTTTGCACTCAGATTTCACCAAGAGCAAAAACAAAAGGATATTTGAAGTGTTATGCACAACCAGTTCTGTTAAAGTAAAGAATACATTTTTAAATACATACTTTTGGAGTGAGGGCGCTGGGGTCCAACGCTCCAGCCGTGCTGCAGGGCAGGGCGGGCAGCGTGCAGCGAGTTCCCCATCTCTTTGGGAAGCAGTCGGCAGCGTGCCCCACGGCCGGCGCTGCCCCGCGGTACCCTGCCGGGGTTAGGGTGGTGGGCAGCACCAGTGGCTCCACACGGCTCCTGCTTCCCAAGAGGATGTCCCACAGGCAGCAAGTACCACAACGTTCCCCTAGGCCGCTGGTCAGAGGCTCACAGCCCCATCCAACCTGGCCTTGGGCACTGCCAGGGATGGGGCATCCACAGCCTCTCTGGGCACCCTGGGCCAGCGCCTCACCGCCCTCACGGGGAAGAATTTCTTCCTTATGTCCAATCCAAACCTACCCTCTGCCAGTTTAAAACCATTGTCCCTTGTCCTGTGACTACAGGCATTAAGGATACACACTTTCCAAAACGCATATGAGAACCGTAACCACAACAGCTGAACACCAAACGGCCTCCCAGGCCCTGTCTGGTTTATGAGCCGTATTTGCATAATATCAGAGCATTGGTGTGCACGGAGATTCTTTGGTGATGTGCTGAATACAATGGTGTGCTTATTTTATAACAGTTTTCAGTGTGCCAGATACATCTCTAACACACCAGACAGGCTATTTTCAGCAACGCAACACTCAAGTAGTTTTTCAGTGGAAAAGGGGCAGTCCACAAATAATTTGGGAGCTTGAATGTTTTCCTGATTCCAAAACTACATATTCTGAGGATTCATCATGCAAAGGTACCCAACCCCACCTGCCCTTTGCATGTGCAGAGACTATTCCAGTTACAGGCCAGCGCAGATGCAGGTAACTGGGCAGGTAGGCGCACGCACCCAGTGTTAACAAGGGGCAACGCTGGATGCAGGGAAGTGCATCCACAGGAATATTAGCTCTGGCAATCACCAAGTTACACGTGTAGCCCTTGTGAACAATGACAGGCAGATTTTCCTAGCTGTCTCTTTTGATTTTGTAGCTTTAGCGCGAGAAGCGGACAGATTCATCTGCGGAGCCGTGGGTTTGCTGGTACAGGTGGGTTATCATTTTGCAGGGATGTGAGCAGATTACAAATTTCCCTTCTGAGGCCAAGTGTTCTGTTTCTCTCACTGGGCTTCTGCAGGTGCACATCCGCCATTACGCAGAGCAAAGCTGGCGGGAGAAGCCTCTGTGGGAGCGGCAATGGGGTGCATGGCCTGATGCACTTGCATCCAACGTCTGCAGCCACGTCCTCCCACATGGTCACCTCAAGCAGGACATTCTCACAGGCCTCTGGGAACCGCTAACGATCCTGGCTGCATCTGCCAGGATGCGTCAGCTCCTGTCGGGAGGTGCAGGATAACCGGCGTCCCCAACCACCGTGCTCCAGCCAGAGGAACCTTCGGTCCCTGCAGCGCAGAAGAGCCCAGGGAAGCCTCCAGGCTCCTCCTCTGCAAGCACAGCCATGCCAGTTCTAGTTTCCCATTTCTAAATATACAAGCTGTAGAAATTACAGCAATAACCATCCTCCTTGTGAGGCTCTAAACCCTACAGGTTATAAAAACCCCTCATGATCTAACAAATATTATGTAATATTTTTTTTTTTTTTCCTAAATATGTTTAGAAAAAACGTTTAAGTGCCTAAGAGATGCAGCATGTAGCCTACAAGGAGGAATGATACAGGGGTGTCAAAGCTACATTGCTAGCAGCTGGTTCCAAATTAAGATATAGATTTGCAAACCTTCCAGCGCAGAAGTGGTCCCTCGGGGCAAGGTTGTGGCGGGATGGCGTGAGACAACGTGCCGAGGGAAAGCGCTCTCCTAACTTGCATGGGGTGCGCTGGGCTCTCAGCACGTATCAGGCTGATAAGTGTCCCTGATGTAATCACTTGGCAGCACAGTCGGAGTGCTGCAGATGTTGGCTGATACCTAGGAATTAGAGAAGGAGCACTGGGAAGCACTGCCTGCCAGCTCCAGTCAGGGCTTTGGGTTTGTCTCTGCATTTCTGAAGCTTTAGTTTGCGCATCTCCGAGGCGTTTGCAGCAGCCACCACCAATGGGTACCCTGAGCTCTGTGGGTGAAGCAGTGGCTAAGATGACAGGACATACATCACTGTGGACTAGCACACAACTAACATAAAAAAAAAAAAAAAAAAAAAAAAAAAAAAAAGCAACAGTTTGCTTTTTTATGCATGGATTAAGTGGATACATGCAGATATTAGCACATCTGCTACTCAAGTGTCAACACAGGAATAGCTTCACAACCCCAAACTCACCAGAAATTAAATGAAGGAAAATACGAAGGGCTTGTAAAGCCCAATAACAGAGAACTGGAAACTAGCAGAGAAGAATGGATGAAGACACCATTTTTTAATAACGGGATTATATTATCTCCTATCCTGATATCCAAAACCCAATTCATTTTTTCGTGTGGTTCCCCACGCTGATCGTGGGTCACTGAGGCTGACAAAGCTTGCATGCTCTCACAACACACGGATCTCTGCTAAGGTACAACGTGAGGAACAGGCTTGGGCAAGGGAAAGCTCAGTCTTTATTGCAGAGCATGGAAGGATGCTCACTTGGTAACACTCGTGCCATGATAAACTGAAAGGATGTGTACATGCGGCTTAAATGAAAGGATATTTTTCATGCCCTTGGGCAAATATGCTACTTTCAGTCTCTAAATAGCAGATAACAGGGTTTGGTTGTTGATCAGGGGTTCAAAGGTGACACACTGCACTGACACAGCAGTTGGCCATTTCCTGCGTCACATCCCTGCAATTCATATGCAGGGCTTGGGAAACGCTGTCACAAAATCCACACAGGAACTCTGCCATGCTGAAAGCGCCGTTCCAGAAACCTCATACCAGCTCTGCTGCCTGCGGGAGCCTGGCACGGCACTGCTCCAACACCGTCCTTGGATTCAGCATCACCACGTGCTCTGTGTTGTAGTTAAGATCTGCAGTTGCATCCTGTGACTCTAAATTATCTCATCCCCCTCAGCTCATAGAGAAGGGACCCACAAAGCCACCTTGCAGAAAGGGACCTGCAAAGAGACTGGCTTTACCTGTAGCTTAGAGCACAGGTTTCTGGGGGAGGAAGAAGGTGGATAAGAGCTTGCTTCATCCTGCCAGGGCAGCCCAGCTTCTCCTCGGAGATGAGGATGCGAAGAACAGTCCCACCAGTCCCCAGGATGAGTCCCCACCTCGCAAGCACAGGAGAGTGATCTTCAGCTTGCTGTCTGAGTCAAAGCTCTCACTCAAATCCCTACCCTCTTCTTCTCCCAGCTGACCCAGAAGAGCCAAGCACAGAGCAAGGCTTGTCTGCAGCAGCCCCAGAAGCAGCAAGCCCAGGCTGAGAGGCAGCGGTTTGGCTGGAGAGACCTCTTGTATGACTCAGGCAGCGGCCTCGCTGCATCTCAGAGAAGCTCCAGAAGAGAAGAGGGAAGCAAGAAAAAAGTTCAGGGCTTGATCAGCTGCCTGAGAGAGTGGAAAAAGGTAGGGAGGAAGGCATATTAGCTCTGAAAGCTGTGGGAAAGGCGGGAGGTGATGCAGCAGCTGTGCTGTTTTCTCTTGGGAGCTGTTGAGGTGGATAAATCCACCTCTGGGCACGGGTGTGCTCATAGCCTGTGTCCACTGCACATCCCCCAGCCACAGCCGGGAACTGGAGAGGCACTAGGAGCAGCCAGTTCGGTGCCCTCTGCGTCCTGAGGTGGTTGGAGAGGGGGAGCACGCAGAGAGGTGCCGGAGCATGGCCCCACCATTCCACTTTCGGGGGCTTGGGCTGGAGGCAAACTCTTCTGGGCTGCATCAGGCGTGATGTAATGTCGCATCTACCCCACGTCCCACCTGCTAAAAGTATGTAGCTAAAGGCTCTGCATGGATGCAGGAGTCGCATTTTCCCATGCTCTCTCCCATCAGCCAACCTTCAGCAGAGGTGCTGGTGGCTCTGGGCTTGTGTTGTTTGTTTTCACAAAAAAGCATTTACAACTGTAGGCCGAGAAAAGGAGCCCGCTCACTGTCCCGTGATGTGCTCTGTGCCTTAATCATCCACTGCCATAACTGCTGAAGATTTTTCCTGATGCATTTATGTACTCCACCTGATTAGCAGTCGTATAACAGCAAGCAATTTGTCATAATATTCTGAGAGCGCTTAATTTTCTCTTTGATGAAAGAGTTGTAAATGTAGGCACCTGTACCCAACAGTTCATCTGATGGATTACTTACTTCATTATTGTCATACTTCCCGTTATTATCCGATATTTGCAAACAGCACCGTTAGAGTGATCCGCTGCCTAGTGCCCACTGAAGGAAACACAGGTGCTTTTCTCATAACTACGTGTTTTCCATGGATGCTCCTCACGCCAAAGTTTTCTTTCAGATGAGATGCACTGATGGTCAAGTTTCCACGGGAATGGTCTCCCGAGGGACAAAAGGTGTTGAGATATACAAGACCTAACGCTCTGATGAATCGCTATGGGTCATTATGTAATAACCTCTATACCATGAGCAACTGTTTTCTTCCAAATTTCATTGAACCCAAGCTTGTTTTTCACGAAGTGAAACCCAGCTGACAGCAGGAAGAGTGTGAGTCAGCTAAATGATGCGCACATCCACATACCAGGCACTCTCAAGTCAGGGATATTTTAAGTTCCAGCCTTCCCCAGTCCAGGTCCTCACCTAGAAAGTGTTTTTGATAAGAGGAAAGGTGGCGGGGGGGACAAAGCTGTGTTTTCCTTGCAAGCCTGAAGAATCTACTAAAAAGTCAAAACAAGTCATCAAAAGCAACTTTTGCTGTTTATGGGTCCAACTAAGGTTCTCAATTTTTACTTATAAGTAAAAATATAAGTACTTACTTACAAACCTAAGTCCAAGCCACCCAGGAGACCCACCCACATAACTTCACAGCACTCAGAGCTGCCATCAGCCTGGGAACTTTTGTTTCTGTTCCACCAGCTGGCTCAGGGATGCTGCTCAAAGGAGAATGCTCCCAGGCTACTCGATCTGTTATCATTTGGTCAGACATTGACCAATTTACTGTATCACACATGATAGAGTGTTAGGAGAGATAAAATCCCTTATTAGGCTGAATACTTCAGAGATACTCGGGGGTGCAGACTCCCCACGCAGCCAGACACATGGCATTTGCAAACTGCAACATGCACACGAGATACAACAGGTTGTAGGGCTGTAGTGCAGGTCTTGACAAACAGTTTACTCTAGATATTTGTAAGTTAGGTGAGATGAATCTGACCCTTGGCGTGAAAGCGCTTTCCAGGACCAGGACAAACAACGCACAGCAAAACCATTTTTGTTACCCACGTTAATGAGAAGTAAAAGCTAAACTTTAATATAAGGTTTTTCATGTGAGACATTTCCCATTTACCCTACGTTTTTTACTTTGTCTTGCATATCTCATAGTCCGATGCTTCTGACTTTTTTTAGCATCTACGTACTTCTCCAATTCTTACGTACTGCACAGTTTTTCAAAAACTAAACCCCATATTTTGCTATGTTGGTGCAGGCTATAAGAAATACCAACGCAGATGTGAATTCTCCTGTAGTACCACTTACAATGAGAAGGCTGAGGACTCCACTTACAGGTTGCTCAGAAGTTCCCCATCAAAAGTTCTCTACTACATCTGTATATAAAGCTCTCCAGTGTTCCAGCCTCATACAACTCTGTCATGGTTTAGCCCCACTCAGCAGGTAAAACACCACGCAGTTGTTCACCCACTCCCCCTCACTGCCTGCTGAGGTGGGATGGGGAGAAGAATTGGGGAAGAACAGAAAGCAAAATTCACAGGTTGAGATAAAAATAGTTTAAGAGAGCAAGAGGGGAAAAGAAAACAGAAAGGGAAAACAAACCCAACAACAGAATAGCCTTAAGCACACAACTCACCATTCCACAGCTCAGGGGGAAGCCTGGTGCCCAGCTCCCTCCCCAGCAGCCAAACCTGCCCCTCAGCCCCAGCCCCACTTTATCCCCTGAGCAGGATGGCCCTGGGATGGACCAGCCCTGGGGCTCATTTGGGTAATTAGCTGTCCCAGCTGTGGGCTAATGAGTAACCTATCCCAGCTGTGTGCCCAGCCCCGGGGGCCACCAGCCCCAGCTCCTCTCCCAGCTCCTGTGAGAATTAACCCTGTCTAGCCAGAACCAGGACAAACTCATAATCATCAAATCCAATCAAGTCAAGAGGCATACACTGGCACAAGTCACTGTGCTAACCTCTGGAGCGTCCTTGACACTTAGGTGAAGCATGAGGGCTATCAAACTGGATTAGCACAACACCATTTGATCTTAATTTCTTTTCAAAAGGCATCCTATTCACTGCGTCGCACCAGGAATGCTGTGCTGCACAGCTAATGGTTAGAAAACACCACAACCCTGCAGCAGAAAAAGTTGGTGAACACAGCCAAAACTTCCAGGTTTGGGGCTTTCTGAAATTCCTGGCCACAGAGGTGTTTCTCCATTCCCCCAGTCATTTGGTTCCTGGTGGTTCACGTAAAGCTGACTGCTCACTGCCACTTGACAACCGAGCCTAACTCCTCTCCTTGCTGCACTCCCCAGAGAGCTCAGAATTTGCAAACTGAGGTGGGAAAGGAGGGAATTTAAGATTTGTCAGGCACTGAATTTTGCATTAAAGGGCTGTTTTGTCAGCTGTTTCTACTACCAGCACCAGGTACGGGCCGTTTCCATGTCACACAGTGGGCCATGCCGAGGCGATGCCTGGGCTGGCAGGGAACCAGCCAGAGGTCCCACGCTGTGAGGAACAGCAGAGATGTCCGAGCCAGGCCCAGGCATCCCAACCCTGCTCTCTGCTGCACGGGCCAGAGTTGCCTCCAGTCTTGTCTCCCAGAACAGCATAGTCCCTAGGTCCAAGCTGCTCTGATGTATGGAAAGCTTGCTGATTTAACTAAAATTTTACCTGTATTTTAAATTAAAAGAAATATTTTCATTCTACGTTGATACATGCATACGTTTATCATGGAAGGGAGTGAAGCCACTGGCCAACAGAAGCCACCCCTATTAAGGACACTTGTGAATGCTCAAATTATGTAACTGTTACATATACCTATTTCAAAAATCAAATTGGGCTAGGTTTTGGAGAGCTGAAGTCACTAATGTTCTTTCAAAGGAATACAAGAAAGGTGCTTCTTTAGTTATCAATACTGCTATAAGTTCATATCAGATTTGCCGATTACAGTTACTAACGGCTCGCTCCCCGTGGAGGTGGCTCAGTACTGGTTGCATCTCCGACTCTCTGTCTATTTTCATCTCTTTAGCCTTTTGCCGTCTCTTATTGACAGAAGAGCACACAGATTTTTTAAATGTCTCCATTCATATTGACTAAAACTTCAAGCTGAGTTATTTCAAAGGCTTCAGCTGTTCAGGGAACATACAAAATTCATTCAGATGTCTTGCTTGCTTTTTTATTAAAAGGATTCTGCAAAAAGGGAAGAAAAACCATTACATCATAAGGATATTCTTCCCCGATGCAGTTGTTGGTCACAAGTGTTTAAGATACGTCTCAGGGTTTTGATATTTGGGTTCTATGGGAAAGCACATCACACAAGCAAAGCACAGGAATATTTGCCTCTTTCCAGCATGCACTGATTCAGAGCTTATAAAACTCTGAGAACTGCTCCAAATAAATAACACCATCAAAGATTTTCTTAGCTCTAGTGCCACAATGCCTTTGCATGAAAAGAAATCTTTAGAAGGAATCCCATAAACCAAAATAAACCCAAGCTAGGATGTTCCCAGTCACTGAAGTGCAGGGTTTCCCAAATTAATTTCATGAATTCTAAACGTAAAATTTAAATTGAAATTATTTATAACATTCTATTTTTAATTTTAAAATATTTCTTTCATATATGATATGAGTAGAAGTATACCTTCAGGGGTATAGTATACATACAGAAAGGTGCTAGCACATGTAGTGATTATCTGTTCTTCTACAAAAACTCCTCTGACTGGTGGGATAACAGCTTTGTCAAATACACTGGAACAAGGTCCTGGACAAGCCATAGACCCTCCATCTCCAAGAATATTCATGATGCAAACAGACAAGCCCCCGAGCAACCTGACCTAACTCTGAGGCTCACGCTACTTTGAGGAAGACATTGGACCAGGGACCTCCAGGGGTCCCTCCCAACCAAAATTATTCAAGATTCTTGTCATGGTTGTCCCACCCCAACTTGGGATCTCTCTAAAACTTTTAACTTCTTTTGTTGTTTGAAACTCAAGCCATCAAATACACCAACCATCTTCAGACAGGATGCGTAGCTTGAGGTGAGCTCTCCTCTAGATGCAGGTTTGCTTTTCTTTTGCTATTTATCTGAAATCTAACGATGCTTCAGAAAGGGGCACCACTGCCAGCTGTGGTGCACTTAAAGTGGTTCTTTAACAACCAGGTGAAAAAATGCCAAGTAAAACCCATTGGCTCTTTATTAAGGTCTTAATATCCTCTACATACCCACACACTGATTGTTTCATCATTTGTGCTGGTACCTTCTCAGGTACTTAACGAAGGCTTCCAGCTCTGCAGTTCCCGAGTGCCTTTGAGGGAGCAGTGATGTGTTCACCATCCTCCAGCGCTCTCCGCGAATTCCTCACCTCCCCAGGGATAGTCACTGCTGATTCGATAGTCACCGCTGATTCAGGGGTTTTCTGCGGCAATTCAGAGAGTATTCTAGGGTGGATTTCACCAGGCTCCCACAGCTTGGAAACCTCTAAATTATCCAAGTATACTTTAATCTTTTCTTCCCCTGTTATCCCCTTGTTAAAATTAATTGCAATGTCTGGTCACAATTAACATTTTCCTGAAGGCTGAAACAATAGACATTGAACAGTTTAGCCTTCGTCTGCGCTGCTTGGTACCCAGGCTGTACATCCCTTTGTCTTCCTCTTGGTTCTGATGCATTTATCAGCATCCGCCTTTTTGTCTTTTATGTTCTTTATCCGTTTTATGCCTTCTGCTTTCTCATTTTATCCTTACAGGCAGGAGTTTATTCCTTT
The DNA here is from genome assembly GCA_011801015.1 of Ardeotis arabs. Lineage (NCBI taxonomy): Eukaryota > Metazoa > Chordata > Aves > Otidiformes > Otididae > Ardeotis > Ardeotis arabs. Next base: position 56,047 of record JAAGAY010133676.1, read on the forward strand.
ATACTCATCTGTCCTTATTTATGGTTTTGGGAGGATTCCTTTTATTTCTCCACGTCCTCAGAGAGCTGAGGAGCAGCCTCAGGAATGCCTGTCTTCCCTTTGCAACAGGAGGTGGTTGCCACGCGTTTAAAGCGGCGTCATTGGGTATCAGCCAGTTCTGCTGCAGTTCCTTCTGCCTTTGAACAGCCTCCCGGGAGAGGCCCTTGCTGCTGCTTCATTTAAGTCTGCTTTTTTGAACTCCTTTATCGTTATTCTGTTGTTCTCCTGCCTTCCTTTCTTTAGAATAACATATTCCATCATTTCGCATTGTTTTATAGTCATTATCATCCAAATTACTTTCTGCCTTCAGTTTCTCAGAAGCCTTTTTTGCAGTAAATATCAAATCTAAACCAGCTGTCTGTGTCCTGTCATAACATTTTTCCAGTAGGCCTTCAGGTGACTTTTCCTAACTGGGATAAGTCAACACAGGCTCACAGCACTGAGTACCTGTAGGTGGGATCACCTGCCTAACTGGGACATCAGCACAGGTGACACCTTCAGACCCAGCCCCCCAAGAGACCTGTGCATCAGCCAGTGGGGGAGATGAAACCACACCTGTACCACTAGGAACGGAGTTAATCCAGCCTTCCCCAACTCATCCATGAACTCCCCACGCCAGAAAAACACATACAGTCATTGTCACTCATTTTTCAAGTCCATGCATTCTCTGCTATCTCTTTGATCGATTCCAGTTCTCCATGCTCTCTGTAGGGTACTTACATCACTCCCATAAACTCATCCTTACCCCTATCAGGCCATTTTCTACCCCTCAGAGCATGCTCTGTGGGCACAGTTTCAGCTCTGGCCATCAGAGGTGACCTGCAGATGTTGTTAGCACTCACCTGACAAATTTAAAAGCAGCCTCTTGGTCAGCTTAGTGCAGAATTTTCACCAGCTGTAATTCTCTTGTACCGAACATTGCCTGCCTTGGCCTGCCATGGGATGGGCTAACACTTAACTGCTGCTTCTGATTTTGGATGGACAGATTTCTTGATTCAGTTGAAATGTTTAAATAATAATAATCTTCAAATGAGTCATTCAGTGGTTCGGATGGACACATCTTGACATTTAGCTTGTTCTGAAGTTCTTCACTCAAGAAAGACAAACTTCACCGTGTGCTCAACACACAGCTGGAATGGAAACCCAGGTAGCTGAGATGCTTGCTTCTGTGAAATCAAACACACAGGGCACAGAGCATCACAGTCTTTTCCTGGTAGGGGGGGTGTTGATTTAATTAATTAATTTACGTTGCCTTCCCTCTAGTCTCCTTCCACTGTGCTGGTACACTGCAAATGGGTGTAAATGTTGTAGTTCTGGGTGAGAACCTTTCATCTTAGGCAAAGTTTGTGCCACTATTTTCCTACATTAAATATGAAGTATCTCCAAATCCATTTTCACATCACACTGGTTTTTGATGTACAGTGAATCTGTTCATAAAATTTCCCAGGGAAAAATTTTGAAAGTTTTCAGTCAGTGTTTTACAGGGAAAGTAAGGCACTTTTTACTCCATAAATCAAAGCCGTGGTTAACTTCTCACCACACTGCCATGCTGGAGAAACAAGAGCCAGAAAGGCAGGTCACACGCCATCGCTTCCCTCTCCCAGTCACACCAGTTTGAGAGCCTTGGAAAATACAAGAGACCTGTTATACGGCATTTCACCAAGTATCTTTAACAAAGGACAGGGCCCAGAGCAGCTGCCTATGTCAGGAGGAATTCCAGGGTGGCTGCGTGGTGCGAAGGTTGTACCACCCCGACCGAGCTCAAGTAGGAGGCTCTGGCAGTTGCCTCCTTGCAGGACATGTCCCACCTCCAAAAGCGTGGCAGGCTCTGCTCTCTTCCCGCCTAGGAGACAGTGTGCAGGATGCTCGGGAAGGAGCAGACTCCACCAGCCTAGAGCAGAGCATCGCCTACTGCCATGGGAACAGCCCCTGGGTCCAGAAGCATGGTGTCAGGATGCCTTTCCCCTTTGCTTTGTGGGGATTGGTAAAGGTCCCTGCCTGAACACATGCTCCCCTGCCAGCCAGCGCTGAGGGGACCCCAAAGCCTTGCCTGCTTCCAGCCACCAAAGGTGTTCCAAGACCTCTCCCTGTGGGTTACAACTGCGGTGAAATGAGAATAAGGCTCATTGTGCTCCTGCACAAACACTGCCTGACACAAAATCTTTACAACACAAGTCGGGAACGTCAAACAAATAATGGTATCCTCATACCAAGTGATTAACTTCTCCAGCAGCCAGCCAGTCCACCAGCAGCTTTTCCTAATCATAAATCATCTCCATTCTCTGGAAATCAAGGTGCCTGCCAGAAATAGCACTTTCCCCCAGGGCTGTGCCAGGTGATGCTAATGGCACCGATCACGTCTCAGTCACAGGCGCGTCTGACTAATCCAGGCTCATCTGCCTGTGATTGCTCATCTTCTCCTGCACCGGCTCCATCAGCACCCCGCCGAGCACTTCGCCTCTCCGGATAACCGGCCTCCCCACTGCCAGAAATCAACCGTGCGCCTTGGAAAATGAATAAATATGGAGATTAGATCAGCACGACAGCAACACCCATGCCTATAACTGCTCCTTGGGGGGTCACTTTCCTTATCAAAGAAGGGAAGGCTCCTGCATCCTGAGGAGTTGCAGAAGGTCTCCTGGGAGCACAGGATTGAATTTTCCAGGTACGCAGACCTTAAGCGCCTTTGCTAGGAGCCTGCTGCCTGACCAGACAGCACTTCAATTGCTGGGAGAATGGATGCCATCCATCCATTTAGAAGATATTAGTTCCTACGACTGGTTTGGACTGAATCCTCTCAGCACATCAAGGATCCCATTGCGGAGCTCTGCCAGGGAAAATGGCCTCAAAGAAAGCCTGCTTTAATTGGCAAACGTTAAAACCAAACCTAACTTCTCACTTGCAAAAGAATTAAAAAAAAAAAAAAAAAAAAAAAAAGAAAAGAAAAAAGAAAAAGGCACTCTCTGAACCACAGACTGTTTTCTAGAGAAATTCAATTGTCGGGTTTCAGTCACTTCAGGTTTGCACAGTATCCAGGAACAGCCGCTGCGCTTCCAGAATGGAAAGTAGCTCTGGCTTACCCTTTTCCCTTCCACGTGTTTGCGCAGGAAAGCTGACTGATGTGTCGCAGTTGGCTGATAGAAATTAGCATCCCCACAATGTTCATTAGTTTTTTTCACTGCATTTGTAATAATGCCCTTAGTAATTAGAGTAACCAAGTGAACTGTTCCAGTTTCACCAGACTATGCTGAATCCGCCTCCAAAATGAAAATGGGCTCTGTTCTGGATTTTTTTAGTTTATGTGAATTTTAGTTAAAAGTCTATTTTTATTCAACAGTGAAACCAAAACATGTTGGTGGAACAAGGCAAACCCCTTAATTTTTCACACAGCTATTGCCCAGCCAAAGCGCTTCCTTGATAAATTCTGATGTGAGAGAACATATATGCTGCACAGTTACAATTTATATAAAAAAAAAAGGACTCATGAGAGTAAAATAGGAATATTATGCTATATTTCCTCTTTTGCCCAAAACACTTAATCTGTATCATATTATTAAGTCTTTGAAAACATGATTCTGTACTAGTACCATCCATTATTTCAAGATAACATAAAAACCCCTGCAGCTGGAGGTACGTGAAAACTTTGCACTTTTGTAAAGCAGGTTTTGCTCCCTCAGATGCACAGATTGCAGGGCCGGGAGGGACCACCCAAACCATCTGCTCCAGGCTCCCGCAGAACGAGGCCATACAGCCCCTCACGACTCCTGTCCTAAACTCACCGCTCCTGGATGAGCTGGCCTGCAGATCTCTAAAGCCATTCTCTTCCATTTCAAACTTCTCGTGATAACTTCCCCATCCCGCGGTAATCTCATATTTTAACTTTTCCTTCCCCCGCCCCTCTAAAGAATAGCCAGGCATGTCAAAAATAAGTTCTATTTTCAACAATAATGAGAAACTAAACTTTTTGGTGGCAACATGTTGTCTACAACAACAAAGAAATGAACCACAGACTACTGGAGAATCAAGTCCTAGAAGTAAAACACAGAGTACTGTTGGAAAGTAATGATTTTTTTTTTTTTTTTTTTTACCCAGGAAAGGCAAATGTGAGCTGCAGCAGACCTTTGGGGCTCATACTGATGCATATTTATTAGGCTGCACTTAAATAAAAGCTGTGTTTTGTTGGAGGAACTCCGAGTCTCCTGCTAATCACCCAGTTTGGGTTAGATAAATTCCACGACGGCTTTTTCCAATCTATCTCAGATGTGCTTTGCTACCTACAGCAAAGGACAAAGCACAAAGGTGGCATTAGGGAAGGCGATCCAGCCTTTACCAGCAGGTCACATTCAACAAATACAAACTCAGAAGGAAAAGCTGCGGACAGACAAAATGAGACACAGAAATTTAATTATCTGAGCTGCACAGCAAGCCCTTGGTAGAGAGGAGAACTTAACCTAAACTCATCAGTCATGGTTCAGCTCCTTTATTCCCAAAAACCTCCTCCTTTGTAATGAAAAATGTGCTTGTTCTTCCTCCCATTTAGCTTTCTTCTAATTTCCCATGGCTTAAGAAAATGCTACCATTGTCTGCAGTTTTGCTAATAGAGAAAATAAACATTTTAGCTTTTCCTAAAAATTAACATCAGAGAATGTCTCATAATTTTATGACAAACTTATTTTCTTTAGTAATTTTGTTTATCTTCTGTTAAACTGAGTCATATATCATTACCACCATACAAAAAGAGGTAGAAAACCCAAGGTGGCCTTCTAAGTTGAGGTGCCCGCTTTACCAATACCAGCAATATCACCCAAACACAACACTTAAACTTTCTCTTCCTCTGAACCCTGTTGTCTGACATCTTTCTTCAGAACTTCCTATGGCAAAAGGAAAAAAGAAGCGTACTCACGTGAGTCAACTCTTACTGGAAAGTGGTACCCAAAGGAGAAAATACAGTGGTGGAGAACAAGGTCATTAACAACAAATTGCTATTTGCACAGCTCCGAGTAACAAGGGAGTTTTGCTACTGTTCTCATTAATATCCTGTTAACACAACTGGCTGTTCACCGTGTGGAAAACAGCACTAAAGGGACAGAGGGAACCAAAGTCAGGCGGCGACTCAACGTAGGGAGAATGGCAGTCGGGTGCTGAGAGTGGCTGGGAGGACACCACCGAACCCAGAGCTCTCATGGGTATTCGGCAGCACGCTGAGCCCTCAGCGTCCCTGGGATCCGGCACGAGCACGCACTGCATCCGTAGCGGCACTGGATACGCTGGGGCTTGGGGACAGCCAGAGCACACGCACCGCTGCTCCTCGCCCGCGCGCCTGGGACCTCCATCACCTCTGGGTCTGGGGAGGGCGGCAGCCTCCTGCATCCCCTGGACCAGGACGCCTGCTCCTCGTTTCACGCAGCCTCCAAGCCCACGCAAGCAAGTTCCTCTCACTCCACCAAGCCAACAGAAAGTCCCAGCTGTTTACATCACAAAGATTGGTGTGTTTACTAAGGAACCAGCCAAATTCTGCCTTCATCGTTTCTCTCCATCCTGGAGGAAAAAACAAACAAACAAACAAAAAAAACCACAGGAAAAAAAAAAAGTGTCTGAAATCTGATTGAGATGGAAGCTCTTTAGCTCTTTGCAAAAGATTTCCTCTCTCTGCCCACCTGGGAGCTGCACCTGCGATCCAGGGGATGCCAGCTGCAATCAGGACCAAGCAAAAAGCTGCACTGTAAACATGCCGTCATCCAACCAGTAACAGGCACCACAGGAATTACGCTGGTATGCTTGGTCCATATTTCACTATTGCCAATAGTGCCAAATGGCTTGTGTGAAGCAAAATACTTCAAAACACTCTAAACACTTGGCTCATCCGATTTTCACACCATACTAGAAACTTCTCCTAAAATATTGCCTAAGAGAAGCGTAAAGAAGAGCAAATTAACAAATGTCTCCAGCTCTGGAAAAGAAATGCAGGAAAGAATTCCAAGGGGTCTTTCTCAGCGACCTTCCTGGTCCTGAAGGAAGACTGCAGAAGACACTGCAGCTGAACTACTTGATATATGATGGGCATAAAAATGGGGAAAAAAAATAAAATAAAAATCACTTCTGTAGCACATTGTGGGATGGAGGCTGTGCAAATGAGCCAGACCACTTCTCCCAGGCAAGGGAGCTAACGGGCTGGGTTAGAGGCTGGCTGGCACATCCAGCAACGCGCTCAATTTAACACCAGAAGGTTGGGCACTAACAAGGCCAACACAGCTTACATTCAAACTCAGCAAACCATAAAAAAGTTGAAATGTTGCAGCCAGGAGCAAAGAGAAGTTTGTGGTTTTCTTCCCTGTTTCCTTAATTGCCTGCAAACCAGAGAGTGACTCTGAGGAACTGACACTCACGCCAGCGGGGGAAGATGCAATGTCCCTGGTGGGATGAAGATGCCAATAGAGATGTCAGCATTGGCTTTCAGCCCACCAAAGGGCTGATCGCTGATCTCTCCTCCAATTACTGAAAACCACAGCCTGCAGGACCTTGAGTGGACATGGCTCACCTGTGGTGCTAAGGAACACCAGCCCTAACAGCTGTGGGCTGGACAGGCCCTGGGGGCCACCCCAGAAGCAGTATGGCACCACGAGCGGCCGCTTCACCAACAGCCTCCAGTGCAGCGCAACACCCGGCGGTACTGGGGAGAGCCCAGCCGCCCTCCGATGACATCACACCGGCACTTCAGACAAAATATCCATCATTAAAGAGCAAGTTCACCAGTAACACTGAGAAAAATGAGATCCACTTAAAAGCAGTGTTTTCCTAGATTTGAAAAAATTAAATGAGTGAATAAACTTTACATGATGATGGTCAACTATTTCCCATTCCTTCACAGCCAGAAAACGTGTTAAAGATGTATGGAGCCCGAAAATTGTTAAAGCCCAGGTAAATAAAAATAACTGTTAGGATGGTCAATAAAGTCATTTACATGCATACATGCACATGCGCATTTTTTTTATATATACACATATATATTAATATAAATATTAGTGAAAAGGGCAAAAGACTGAAAAACGCGTCAGTGTTCAAAGGACATACTTGAGTAGACATAGGTTCATTAGTCCAAAAGAAATTCCAGACAAAAACTGTAGAAAACCAGAAATATTCAATTAAGGGAGGTAAGAGTGTGGTTATAAACAAGCCTGCAAAAAAAAAACCAAAAAAAAAAAAAAAAAAAAAAAAAAGGAAAAATATATCTTGTAAAAAAAAAATTTTTATTATTTCATGGCACCAACGACTTGAGCAGGATGCCTGGGTACATGTAATCCAGCATCCAGATTTTCACAAGGCATTTGGCTTTGCACCACTGAGAGCCCAGAAATATCCATTAATCACCGAGGTGAACAGCGTACGGAGGAGAGAGGGAAAGAACAGGAGCCAGGGGAACTTGCTAGACAAGCATCTGCACAGGTCAGCGCTGGCCCTGCAGCCTCATCACCAGTTTTAATCAGTGGCTGAAAAAAATTCATTGTGGGTGACGCTGATGGACAGCAGAGAAGTACCTGGTGAGCTAGAGGTGGTGTCCGGTCTGCAGTCCTGGAGCGCAATGAGTTTGAAAGATGTCTGGAGTGGTCTGGGTGGAGAACTTGGAATACCTGGAATACCCCACCTCTGGCATTTAACATCAGGTCAAATTAACATCTCCAACAGCCTTTGAGCGGGTTTGGTCCTGCTCTGGAATGAAATTGCCCAGCTGCTCCTCGGGAAGCTGCCAGTCCTTCTCTCCATGCTTCGGCGGGGCCACCAGCACAGGCCAACGGCACTGCAGCCCCTGGATCTGCAGACACGGGGCTGGCAGCGGGGAGAGCATCGGGGTGTGAAAAACTGCACAGTCCAACTTCTCCAGTTTGAAAAAGCCTTCGACAAATTAGAGAGAGGGCAGAAAAGAGCTACAAAAATAATTTGACTATTAGAGAAAGTTCTTCACCCAGAGAGATTTAAGGAGTTTAATCTGCGTAGTTCATCAGAAAGAAGATTTGGAGAAGCCTTGATTACAACAAATAAGTACCTTCGTGGGGAGAAAGCAACGGGTGTCAGAGGTCTCTAATCTAGGTGAGGCAGGCGTGACAAGAAGCTACGGGCAGGAACTGGGGCCAGGCAAATTCCAAGAAATCAGGCACGCAGTCCGAGGAGCTGGTGTGATTAACCACTGCGAAGCAACCAAAGGAGAACAGCAAATTTGTCTTTTCTCTTCTTGAGAATCAAACTGGATAAAAACCGTGAATGTCCAGCATTCCCCTTCCCTGACACAGCCAGCAAAAGCGTGTCTGCAGAGTTACAAACCTCCTGCTGCTTTGCTGCGGTTTCTCCAGGAGCATGCTGGCCCTTCCCAGACCCTGCGCAGACCCTCAGGAAGGTCCCCATTCCCAGGAGGGCTGCCGCAGGGCAGACTCTCCTCCTCAGCACATCCATCCCCTCGGCCTTTTGCAGAAAAGCAGCCCTTCATCCCTCCTCACCTCTAACCACAAGCGTGTCTCTTCACAACCAGCCATCACCAAGGCAGTTACAGTTTGTTCAGCCTCTGAGGGAACGTGTGACAAACACACACCAGGCTACCTCTCACAAACAGCAGAGTTTCCAGCGTGTTCACAAATTATCTTTTATCTTGCAGCCACGGGTGGGCAATGGCTTTAAGCAAGAGCTTCCGTAAGGATACGGTGAAATTCTTGCAGCGTTCACAACTACAAAGCGACTTCATTAGTGCTCTCCATTACAATTCAGTAATTGCATGTGGAATTTCTTTTCTTCCAGTGGGAAAATCCTCTGTGCGAAGCAGGAGGAGCTTCTGAAAGATCGGTACCTGGTGGCACAGAAACTACCTTGGCTCCTTGATGTTCACAGCCGCCGCTGTGGGGAAGTACTGGATTGTTCCTACAGCTCCACTTAGAGGCAGGAGTAGCTAAGATTCATAACTTGGGACTCTCTCTCCTCTCAAACTCCCTCGGTGCCAGGAACCTGGGGGTAAGCTGGGTCCTGCAGCCAGGGACCTCTTGCACCACTACTTTTTTTTCTCAGCCCTGCACCCTGGGCAGCCAAGCTCAGCAGAGATCTGCCCATAATCCCACACTTCAACCAACTGTGCCTTTTTTTCTACAATTTTATTAGATTAGAACTCTAATTTGCTTTCCTACCAGCAGGAAGCCCAGGCCAATGCTCTCCAGCCATGCAGTGTTGTCCTTCTGGCTGCTGAGAAGATAAGTGAAAATGCCTGAGATTGTCCCAAGATTTACAGCTGGTGACATGAATAGCACAAGGTCATTTCAGACAAGCCTGCATATTTTTTTCCACTTCTGTTAAAAAAAAAAAAAAACACACACAACCATCATCAATACAATGCAATTAACTGTGGGTGGGAAAATTTGGTTGTCTTAGCAAAGAAATGAGATTATATTTCAATTTTCTTGTATCAGTGTTTAGTAAAATGAAGCTCTGAGGTACAAAACTCTATTATATAGCTTAATCAGCATTTTGAATGCTAAAACAAATTTAAATGTATTTATCAATGAAAATACACTATCAATTTCTTTGTTTTTAATGTTCCTGGCTAATAAAGAGAAAATGATGGAAGAGGGATGACATTACAGTTGCAGCTGGCTTTGATTTAGCAGTTTATCAGCAAGGCTCTAGCTCACAACGAACGCTGCAGTACAGTGGGGAGCTCACCAGATGCTTCCAAGGCGCAGGAGAAACGAGGAGTGCAGGCTGATGGGAGGCACCCAGGGAAGGGCAAACGCCAAGCCTGCGTGCCATTCGTGTCCGCCACACCACTCAGGGCCCATACGGAAAGCTGGAACAAAGTTGGAAGTGAAGTGTGTACAGGTCACGGATCCTATGGCAAGTGGCTTATTAAATACAGAGAGAATCCTCTAAATGAGCCATAAAGCCTCTTCCCATAAGATGGAAGAAGAAGGAAGAGGATGGACACAGATACTGCAAGGCACCGCTCTTCACCAGCGGCAGAAGCAAATCCAGCCGCAAATACTCTCTGGCAGGAGCCAGTGCTGGAGGAAGGAGAGGAGAAAACCACACTGACATTGCTTGGGACATCATTAAAAAAAGCAGAATTACTTCTCTGTCTTGTCATTTTCAGCCTATGTTTATTTTTACTGCTTTATAATCCTCTTTTCAAACATTATCCTCTTATATCCTTGTCCACCAATTCCTGGGGGCTCTGTACACAGAACTGAGAAGACTCCCTGCTCTCCAATATCCTTTGCCAAGACATCTTGGAAGCACCTCCCAAAGCCATTACATTTTCAGGAATTCTGAGTCCCACAGAGCTGTTTTTTCACTCTTACCTGGTCATTACGTCCACCCTGTCAGCCTGGGAACGCCACACATAAGGCATTCAAGGATCAGGCTGATGGTTCACAGTTATCCCAAGATCGACTGAGGTTTCTGTATTCTCTTCCACTTGTATCCAACTAATCCACTCTCATCTGCTGGCACGGATATATCATGACTAAATTGCATAGGCCTCTATTTTCATTATTAACTTCCATCCTAAAACTCTCACTATTAACTTCCATGATGTCCCTGCTCCTTGCAGGGGGTTGGACTGGATGGCCTTCAAAGGTCCCTTCCAACCCAAAACATTCTGTGATTCTATCCCTTTTTTAACCCCTACCTACCACACACTCCCTTCCCTCACCCTGGTGAAATCTCCCAGTTTTCCCACATATTAAGTGCTCGAGTCACTGCTGAGAAGCCTAACCCAACCCTACCCAGCCCATGCAGCTCTTCCACTCAAGAAACAACCTAATACTGTTCTACCCTTCAGTCCCTTTGCTGCCTAGCACACCAAGTCATGTCTCCCCTGGGTTACATAGCAGTTTCCCTTGGGACACTGTACCAAACGCTTTTCTGAAGCCTCGGAGTAGATCTACTGCATTTCCCGTGTTAGAAAATCAGCCAGGTAGAGATGTCTACCCAGCTCGGGTGCCCTGGTGTGCGTTAGGCAGAGGCGGCAGAATGTGCGGTGTGTAAATACTCATCCCCAATTAAAGAAGGCTCCATGCAGCAGTTTATTGGCATCGTCCTCTTCCATCATTCTCAGACATGCCTTATAGTATCATTGAGGGTAAATTATTTCCCTAGATTATTATAGTCTGTCTGGTGAAATCTGAGGCAGATAACACAATCACTCTGCCAACAAGCAGTCAATGCAGGCACTGTGGGAGGTGTAATAGCTTTTCATGGCAGTTCCTAGAGAATTGATTAGCACTTGGCTCATTAGCTCAATAGCAATCAATGACTCTAAACAGCTTAGATACCGGTTCCTGCACATCAGAATTGCATAATAAAAATCCTTATGACAGATTTACTTACTACACATTTGCAGCACAACTTTCCACATACGAGAGAAGAGACCGTGGATTCGGATAAGTCCTTTTCAAAAAGGTCAATGTACTTAAAACAAAGTAGTTTTAAAATAAAGCTCAAGTGCTTCATGTTACACACCGTGCTTCATGTTACACCCCATCACCATTCAAAGAAATTAAAAAGCTTCCCATGTGTTTTTGAAAACATCAAACCTAGACACAATCATTTTGAACCACTCTACGTTTTCACCTCCCCTGTGGAAACTCTTCCTTCTAATAAAGAAAACAGGAAAGTGAAATTCAAGAACACTCAAGTCTTGTAGCTCGCTCCCGTGGAGAGCTGCTATCAAGCGTCTCACAACAAGGTCCAGCAAAGAAGGATTAAGTGCTTTGGGAAAAAAGGTTCAGAGGCAGAAATGCCCCCATACCTCACCCACGGAGGTGGAGGGGCATAGGTCCCCACGGCACAGCCAGCAGACCACAGGCCTGAGCTCAAAGGCTGGGACCAAAAAAAAAGAAAAAGCGCAAAGGACATCCCCAGGTCCCCATACGGAGAGTGGTAAAAACAGAAGGTCTGAAGGACAAGGGTACCAGCAAGCAGAACTGTGCCACATTGATTAATTTAATAAACAAATAATTTAATGAAAAAGTGTTATGTATGGCTGGGGTGTGGCTGTACTTTCACACTAAAGGTTTAATGAGAACTGTTCCTACGGGCTTTCACTGATGTTTGTAACCCAGGCCCTGCGAACAAGGCTGCTAATGAACTTCTGAGCTGCAAGTGATAATTGCGTAAGAGGTTCAGCAGAAGGTGTTGCTGGGAACCATCCAATACCAAACATGGTACCAAAGGATTGCAGAAAACTCCCCTGCTAGAAACCAAACCTTGGGTTAATGTTTTTTTAAATGACACCACCCCATCAGCTCTCATAAGGTCTTAGAAATCCTGAACTTTCCCCAGCCCTTCAGCCCTGTATCTATTAGATATTAATTACATAAAAACGAAACATACGGACAAAGACCTTGGTGAAGGAGAGGCTCAGATACCTGATGCATCATTCATCTTCCCATTTACGTGAAAAAGAGAAAACAAGAGGAACCGAGTGAATGAGATTTTGTCTTCTGAAGCTGAATTAACACAGCCATGACGGTAAGGTCTCACTGGAGTAACTGAGTGGGCGAGCTCCCAGGCGTTTGATGGGCCCTTGATAAAGTGCTTGACAAAGGACTGAGTTTGGCTGGTGCTGGCTGATTACCTGCTCAGTAAACACTTGAGAGATAACAAGCAAGACTTGAGATAACCCAGAAGACCGTACCCATGAAAGCAAGATGGGCAACCTTTTCATTATCAAAACCTCATCATAATGCAAGGACATTTTAGGACTCATATACTACAGTTATGACAGCTAAAATACTTTAACAACTGGACAGAAATACAGATACGGTTTTAATTCCCTTGTTCTCTTCCTCTCCTAAGAATTTTCAAATTGCCTTTATGCAAAATATCAGCCTTATTTATTTTGAAAAATATTGCTGAGCTTTTGCAAATGTGTTCAATATTGAAAGCTACTTTTAAATCATTAAATCATGAGATTGCTAATATCAGTGGAATTTCAAGACAGATTGTTTAAGGGAAAAATTAAGTTTTGTAATTGTTAATACACTTAGATGTAAATAACATTTCATTTTGGAGCAATTGCTTTACGAATCTCTAAGTCTTATTTAATTAATCAGTACACTTTGCATCAGTGACAAACCACATTCAGCAGATTTAAGGATGAGTATTCTATTATAGGAGCATTAAGTGCAGCTTTATCAGGGATTTAATAAATAACAGCAATATTCTAATACAAAAAACCTCATAAAGAGTTGAGCTCAAGGGGGTATAAATTGTGACACAAGGGCATTTTTAAATCAGAGCATGCATATTTCTTAGAGTCTTAAAAGACAAGAAGTATTGCCTACTTTTGCTTTTTAAAGCAAGAGGAAAAAAAAAGCATTGTTTTTCATAACCCAAGGTGGAACAGAATGAGTCCTGGGAGGGCTCTCTTGGAGAAGGGACAAGAATTGGAACTGGTGTCTTGTTTTGATCTTCTGTACCTCCATGGAGAGCAAGGCCTGGCGCTTCACCTATGTCCCAAAAGCAACGGAACAGCAAAAATGGCTTAAAAATGCAGGCTGAGAAGACTGGAAGCAGATTAGCGCAGTAGCAAGAGCTCTTTTTGCAAATGGGGAAAGATATCACAGAAACAGGTGGCGGATTTGCCCAAAATCAAAGCAAGCCAATGAGTCAAGAGACAAGAGGAGCATTGCTTACAGGGGGAACAGACGAGTCAGGATCAATTATGTATCTCTCATTTAGATGCTTTTGAACAGCTCAGACTCTCAGCATGGGGCAACTTCAAAAAGAAAACCACGAATGCATGTTCATCTCGCTTATGCTGTCGTTCACCTCAAAAAAAAAAAATGATGGAGTCAAGAGCACGTAGGTGTGCAGGACACCCCACACTTACCATGACTGCAAGGAGCAGGCAGCACCTTCAGCCCCATGCTTCATACCCCAAGAAACAGAGGGCAATACCAACGTATAGGATCTCTGAACTACGAGCAGTTGGGTTCCTTGCTTGTACCGTCCCAGTTTGAAATACAGCAGAAATGCATTGATGGCATTTCAGATCATGCCCTGCTCTAGGTGTTGACCTCCAACTGCGACAGACGATACAACACACAGCATGTTCACAGAGCACCAAACCCCACAGCTACACCGGCTCTCACACAGCGCTTGTTTCCTGCTGCCTGAACAGCTCACAGTGACAAACTTATGTCTTGGAAAGAAAAGGCGGTGCCGTTTGACAGGAGGAAATTAAGCTCACCTTGGGATTTCTTGGTCATTGACACTGAGGATGATCTCCGTCAAGTTACCCAGCAAATCTCTAGTGACTTACACCAGAAATGGGCACTAAATTTAATTTCTGTACAACTATCAAGGGTGCACAACATGGAATACGTTTGGGCTTTATGTTAGCTCCAGAAAACCAACAACTCATCACCTGGCCATGGCTTTCTAAGACTGTCCACTCCAGAGGAAACTGGACAAACAAACCACTCATCCCTTCCATCACTGCTCCATATGGCAGAGACATCTGGATCACGAAATGAAGATTACATACTTTAACAAGCACTGATCTGTCGTAGTTGCTGATTTTTATAAGTGACATTAAAATAACAGAATGTTTCAGCAATAATGTCATATTATGACAAGTCATTGGTTTGACTGCTCTTTCATAAAATAATGCATGAATAACAAAAAGCATATAAAATGAACCCTCTAAAAGGCTAGAAATAAATTTTTAAGTTCTGAAAATGTTTAGAATAGAATTTCAGAACTTGGAAATGCCTCAACTGGTGTTAGTCCCCCCGCGTCCTCTGGAGGTCTCCTGTGAAGTAGGAGAAAAGAAACATATCTGGTTTCCTTCAATTTACCAAACAGATGCTGGGACACCAAACCACACACTTCTGATGAGACCCCTGGGCACCACACTGCCAGGATCCTCAGGTCACCCACCCAGAAGGTGGAAGCAGCAACCCAAACTATATGCCAAAAAAAATCCCCTTGGAAGGTCCCCTAAGCTCCACCGTGGCAGATGTTGGCATGGGTGATATCTCCCACCACGCAGGCTGTGGCAGTACTCAGGAACACCAGTAACACCCCTGCTCTGGAGCTGGGCTCTCAGCAAACGCCGCGCACAGGAAGAAGGCTCGCCAGATCAGTTATTCCTGCCTGGACACCCCAAGGGCGTGCACACAGGATACGCGTATGTGATATGTTCGTATTGAGATCCACCTTGCAGGTCTGAGTGGAAAATTGCCGATTCCCTCTGGCTCCCATCTGTGCCTTCAAGGCAGCATTAAACACTCAGCACGAACTGGTCTCTTTTACTCACAGGCTGAGCAGCAGCATTTTCGAGTGCCGTTAAATAATCCCTGCTTACCCCTAGTTTGGGTGCAGTGAAGCGTGGCCAGCTAGTCAAAGCCTTTTCTCTGAAGTTGGCATACACACTCCAAGCTCCCACTCCACTTCAACAGCACCGAGAGGCTCCAGGACAACGTACGCAGCATCTCGGGAGAGAAGATAACCCAGACCTGCAGAATGGTCACACTGTGGAGAGATACGGGTGCAACCAGGCCAAAATCAGAGCTGGCTAAAGCCAAACTGTACCACTATCAGGCCAGATTCTTGGTGCTGCTGTTAGGTTTTTTTTTTTAATTTTAAAGTTCCTAGCCTGGAAGCTGCAGTTTGCTGTCAGCACTTTGTTGTTAAAAATACCAACATTTGCAATGAATGCTAAGCACATGTGACAAACTGCTAACAACAAGGTTCCTCCTGCTCGTCGCAGGAGGCTGAAAAGCAGCGCCCAGACATGATGCGCCCGCCCAGCTGGCAGGGCTCCGAGCTGCCTTTCCAGGGGTCTCGAGCTGAATCTTGAAGTTGAGTCTGTTCTGTGCCAGTCGTTGTCATGAAAAATTGCCTTTCTCTGGACGGCAGAGGGATTCAGAGCTCGTGCTCCTCCTTCCGGGCAAAAGGCAAACAAAATGTTAACAACCTCAGTTAGCTGTGTTTTAGCAGCGTTGGCATTTTCTGTGTCTTTTGGCTGGATGAGGGAGCACACATTGGCAGATTAAAGGTTATAGCCATAAAACGTTCCAAACTCTGACCTCTATTCTTCTCTTATAATGCATGGCGCAACCTCAGATTAGTCGGCCAAGCAAGGTCCTCCAGAGCCCCCTGCAGAAAGCACGCTGGAGATGGGCTTGTGTCTGCTCGTCTTTGGCCACGTTAATGGCCAAAGAGCCTCTTGTGTCTGGAGCTGTGTTAGGTGATGCGTAAGATGTGGTTGCAGTGAACGCGCCCCACATCTTGGCTGAAAGCTTTGGGGAGCCCAAAGGTGTCCAGCACAGCTAGCGAGCATGCAGGGAGTGGTAGCTCTCTATGCTAACAAAAACCGCTGTTCATTGACTGGTGTAAATGTGTCAAGCTCTAGATTACTGCAAATCACATTGTACTTTTTGCCAATTAAAAAAAAAAAAAAAAATGTTTTGAGCTGACCCAAGCGAAGCACATTGGTGTAATTACTGCCCAAAAGCTTTCTCCCTTGGCACCTGCAGCACAGAGCCATTCCCTGGCATTTCCAGGGAGTGATGGGGAGGAGGCAGAGCCTGTGGCTGAGCACGACTGCAGGGCTCTTCCCTGGGATCAGTTCTCCATTTGTGGTGTAAGCTCCACAGGGGCTCCCTCTCCTTCTGCATTTTTGTAAGCGCTAAGGGTTTTCCCACCACTGAAAAGCTCTTCATGCCGTTGCTGGTAGACCTCAAACACCACACATACTAAATATCCCTCCGACAAACGAGGTAGGTCAACGTCTGCAAGTCTCTCTGTTGAAGACAACTTTGGGGGATATCATTTTTAGGAATCCTGTCCAATTTAGCAACAGTGCTTTCAAGGAGGAGCAGCACCTTCTGCCAGACCAGCCGATGCGAGCCCTCATGCGCATCTCCACCGCATGTGCAGTTACAGCTCCGACGTCAGCGGGGAGGAAAGCTGGCAGGGAGAGGTAGCATGTTTTGTTAGGCCAACTGATGTAGCTGGAAAAATCAGAAAAGCTTTCAGATATACAAAGCTTTTCTTCGCATCCATGCAAGAGATTTGAGACTAATAAAAGACACTACCTTCCGCCACAAACCTCGCCTCTTTTATAGCTTTGTATCATCACAGCTGCAGCAGCAAATTACCACTATTGATGTGGTATTCAGAGAAAATGGTTACCTCCATGGCATCATTCAATATTTATTTATACACCAAGCATTATCTCTCTTAACCACAGTTCGTGTAGGACACCTGCAAAGCCCTGTTCTACCATCACATCTCCTAGACTGAAAAATCAAAACATCTATTTGCACGCTGCGACTGCTACGTCCTGGATTCACAAACTCCTTCGGTGTCCAGGGGTGAGGAAGACTCTGAACACCTCCAAGTACAAGTCAGTATGAGTCTTTCCAAAATGTTATCCCCAGCTTGTCAGCCTCACCCACATCCCTTCTTCGTATATCTACAGTCCTAAAGTTTCCCATGAATACAATACTAATTATTAGAACGAGACCAGGTACCATGGAACCTAGACCTTCCCTTCTGTCTGAAGCACTATTGAAAGAATAATCTTACTCTCAGATGTAAACTATTTCACTTTCGGTCTTGCCCTGCAGAGATCTGTGCCTGAGGTGACTGCTGAATTCACTGGGTACAAGCAGTGTTCAGCATCATGGGCTCAATGAGCATTCGGTCAGCGACTCCTGTATCGACATTGGTCACTTTTGTACGCAATGCATGCCTACAGCTTTGTTTCACAAATTGCAAATAACAGCTCTAGTCTTTCAAACTCTTCATGGTTTAGTGCATCACTACAAATCCCGTATCAAATCACCTCTACTGTAGCAAAGAATCCGTGGTTTCAAACGGACTCTCAGCTCCGTGTTTTGCAGGGCTGTTTTCCAGATGGTTTTTTCCCACGCTGCATCTATCAGTACTACCCAGTAACACTGCTCTTTTCTTTCCTGTTTCCCCAGTTGCACAAATCTTACCATTTATTTTGATCTGCCTCACGGCCAGATCTATATGTTTTCCTTCCATGCTTCAGGATTTCTCGCTGCTTTACTGCAGAGGCTCTTTTCACAGAAGTTATGAGTTACTCTGCACTGTTCATCTCCCATGGAGGAAAACTCCACTCTAAAGGTAGGTCTCGGTGATATGTAGTCTGTGTTGCCAAAACAAACAAAAGTCTTACAAAAAACATCATAAATACTCTACAATTCGACCAGGAAAGAGAACAGCAAGTTTGAGAAATGGACTTTTCTATTCTGATTTAAGGGCCGTACGTGCTCCCCCTCATCCCATAAATACACACGGGAAGCACTGACAAGCCCCGTGGTTCCCAGCACGGCAGCATCCTGGCCAGCTAGGAGAAACAATGAAATTCCGAACAAAGCAAATCTGGCCTCCTTTTTCATCCCTGTAAAGAAAAGGCAAAACAATTCTTGCTGCTCCTCTGAGCATCGTGTCTTGTATCAAAAGGCAATTTTGGCAGTTTCTCGCTGTAATTGTGTGGAAACTTCTCTTCTTTTAAAGTGTGAACAACTCCAGCCAAGATGATTTCTCTCCTGAACGGTAATTCTACTGTAGGGAAAACTATCTGCAAACAAATGCCCTAGAAAAGCCACTCTCCAGGTAGTAAATGGAAACCTAGAAAGGCGTATTACGGCCACAGAGAGACGACACGGTCATGTTTATTTCCTCTTCCTATGACACGGATAACGGTGTACCTTACCTTCCTTGAGCTTCTCATGTTCCTTAGCCTCTCAGATCACGCTGTCAGCTTTGTAATGAAGAGTGAAAGCAAGGGACAAAATGCAAAGCCTGTTCATTTCAAACATGCCACCTTGAATTAGAAATTAGCCCGAAAACGTCCTTGTCCAGAGTAGTCTAAGTCCCACTTACTCAGCATAAATTAGAGACACACTCTGTCCATCCCCTTGTCTTTCTGTTTGGTGAAGGTTCAAGGGAAAAGTGAAGAAACATCTGGAAAATTTTTTAGGAAACAAAATGACATGTTCATAGACCTCTTTAGAAAGTCATCACATTCACCGAGGCTGCCCAATCCGTGGTTCAATCATCTTCCCAGATAGCTCATGGAGGCTTCGTCCTTGCCCTTCTTGTGGCCTTCGCTCAGAGGGCACTAACAGCTGATCTTGAGAAGTATCCTATCTCAGCACCACCACCCACTGCAGTCCTTGTTCTGGATTCACATAATCCAAACCAACTTCAAAAGGCAGTTGAGGTCTGGACCAAGAAATTGTAGCAACACCTCCTGGAAACTCACATGTCACCAGGAATGAACAGCACCATCCTGAGGTCCTGTCCCCAGCAAAGTGCATGCAAAACTCCCACTGCTTGGCCCTCAGTGCTCCACGAAACCCCCTGCTCCACCCCAACATCATCCAAACCAGAGCAATGCCAGCTGGGGACTAGGGCACTGGAAGTGCTCAGCCCAACTCATGCTTTCTGCTGGCTATATTTTCAGTTTGCCATGCTCACCTTATGTGGAGAAACACGTAGTGAAGTGTGTGTTAGGATCACTTCTTGAGGTGCCTAATTTAAAAGTTTTACCTAGCCTGCTGCAGTCAGGGAGATAAAATTATTTAGACATAGTAAATAAAAAACCCTTGGGGAGTAAGATGAGAAATGTTCCTATTCATGACACAAGTATGTGCAAGATAATGGGCTGCGAGTAAGAAATTAAACTTTTAAAGGCATTTCAACTGAGCAAGGAGAGGGAAAGTGTCACTCTTAGCAGGTGTCAGTGGGAGTTCCCAATGCAGGCCCCAGGAAGAGGGGAGAGGGCTGAGAACAGAGCCCAAGGAGAAGGTGCAGGGTTTGATGTGAACTGCCACCTGAGGGGCCGGTGGTGGAAGTGGTCCATGCTGACGCTTTTGTAATGGAAAAGATTTTCAGAAAGGGTTTGAAATCTCGCTGATTTTATGAGTTCATCTTATTACATCTTTTCAATACTTAAAAAGGGGGTTTCTAAGAAAGATGGGGAGAAACTTTTCAGCAAGGCCTGTAGTGATAGAACAAGGGGTAATGGTTTTAAACTGAAAGAAGGTGGATTCAGACTGGACATAAGGAAGGAATTTTTTACCCTGAGGGTGGTGGAGCACTGGCCCAGGTTGCCCAGAGAGGTGGTAGATGCCCCATCCCTGGAAACATTCCAGGCCAGGTTGGCCGGGGCTCTGAGCAACCTGATCTGGTTGGAGATGTCCCTGCTCCTGGCAGGGTGGTTGGACTAGGTGGGGTTGAAAGGTTGCTTCTAACCCAAACCAGTCTGTGACTCGAATTCCATGCTACTAGCTACAAGTTGTGTTCTGCTTTTCAGCGTGTGGCGAGGAGGAAGATCAGTCATGAGTTTCAGCTTACACTGCGCCACAGAAATGGAACACTCCCACATTCACAGCTTTATATCAAGGTTTCAATTTGCTTTTGGCTTGAGTGATTTTGACATTTGGGAACTTTAATAGAACTTATTTCTCTGCATTTGAATGTTTGTGCCTTTAAATTAGCCATAATCCAAGGGGAAAAAAGTATTTAATTACAGAAACAAATATAGCAAGGGAAAGAGTTCAGCGGAGGCAGAGCAGCCTCCTCCTAACAATGAGAAAGTGTGATTTATTAACGCACATTACAGCGCGAACGTGGGCGTCAGTCGGTGTGATTAGTGACTGTGCTAAGATCCCTGTGCCAGCTAACCCAAGGCTGAGCGCGCCAAACAAAGCAGCTTTTTTTGGATACCACATTCGTTCTTTAAACACTAAAGCCCAGAATAATACCCGCAGCAGCAATAAGCAGCAGCTTGGCTTGCCTTTTCCTGAAGCCGTGCTCCCAGGCCAGCTCAGGCCATCGGAAGAGGCCTTTGAGCCATTCCCTGGTTTTCTGCGTCCCAGACACCACTGGCTGCTGTCGCCCTGTGTGCAGGATCGGTAGTGTCCTTTAAAGAATCATAGAATCACATGGTTGGATGGGACCTATAAGATCATCTAGTCCAACCGTCTTCCCACTACCATTGCTGCCACAGCTACTAAACCATCAAGCCGCCTCTTGAACACTGCCAGGGACGGCAACTCCACCACCTCCCTGGGCAGGCCATTCCAGTCCCTGACCACTCTTTGGGAGAAAAAGTTTTTCCTCACGTCCAATCTAAACCTCCTCTGGTACAACTTGTGGCCATTTCCTCGGGGAAGACAGACATATGCACGCACACAACAGGATTTGGAAATATTTGCAGAAGTTATCACCATTACCGGAATAAAGATCCACTTGGGATTGTTCTAAACCAGATGTGGACAGCCTGTTAATTCTCAGCCTAATGAACCATTAGATAAAATCTTTTTTATCAAAACTCCCTGTTCCTTTTCTCACGCTGAACCGAGCGCGACCAGCTGTGTTTACCTCCAGACGGTGACTCTGCAGCTGACATCTAACACCTTCCCTGAGTTCACATCACCGCTCTTCCAGCACAGCAGTGCTCCTGGATTGTCCCAGTTCTCACTGTGGGTCAGAAAGATAAGTCAATTAAATCATAAATATGTAGACTTTAGGATAAGGGGTACCTGCAATCCATCTAATCTAGCCAGGTACAGACAAGTCGGCTTTTATCCAGTTACATTTTTCTAGACCATTAACTTCTCTCTCTCCAGCGTAGCTCCCGATGGGTGTCATGCTGGTTCTGAACCTGAAGGCATCTGGAGAGGAAGCATCCAGCTGTGCCCTTGGCAGAGACGTGCCAGTTCAGCCACACTTGCTTCTAAAGCAGGTCTGATTTGCAGGCTGAATTTGTCGGCTATCCCACTAAAACACTGGTTTCCTCTCTGCCCTTCCCTGCCAGAATGAAACGCTGTCCTGTACACAAGATCATAAAGATCTTCTTCCCACAAAGGTCCCTGTGGGATATAGTCAAGCTATCTCAGTCTTCTTAACAAACGACCAGACTGAGCTCCCTAATGTGATCATCTGAGGCACATCCTTCCTAACCCAAAGCATCTCCTTCCCTTCTGAGCAGGGGAAGTCAAACCCACACGGGGCTGGTCTCAGCAGTCCCACGTGCAAAGGGGGCAGGAGGAGGGCAGCCACTGCCCCACTGCCCAAAATTTCCAAGCGACATCTGCATTTCCCATAGCACCAAACCCACAGTTCTCCCTCTGTCCCCCAAACCAAGATGCAGCCACCCGTCCCGTAAACCCAGCCTGCCTGTCCTGCTCCAGAGACACTTGCACATGTGGACTGCATTTTTTTTTTTTTTTTTTTTTTTTTAATGGGCCCATCCGTGATCCATATTGCTCTCTCTTTCTGACTTCCATTCAGCATTAGCTCAGTGTTAGCTACCACAGTTTTGGCAGATTTTCTATTCATTTTAGTCAACAGCAATATCCTTCAAAATTATTGTTTCAAATGCTGGAGAGGCCCTGCAAAGTCTCGGTGCAAATATTTCCACACAGCAGTGATTTCTAATGTGCAGTTATTCCCTTTCACTGCTCTTAATCTATTTAACTTCTGCTTTCCTAACTTCTTACTCAACACATTGGAGGATTTTACCCTGAAATTATGGCTTTTGCAAAGCCTCTGCTCATTACATGGGTCACTGATGTTCTTCAGTTTGCAAACCTCTGTAACACCCACAGCCATGATACCATTTTCTTGCACAAGAAAGGGTTAAAAACTCTGTAAACACTTCAGGACCTGATTCTCCGATTCTGAGTCAAACGTGATTTTGCTTCACAACCTCTACATAGAATGCAAAACAACAGCAATTTAAACTTCTAGAGTTTACAATTCAGGAGTTTTCACAACTTCATTTCCTTTTGGTTAGTTGGC
Source organism: Ardeotis arabs (assembly GCA_011801015.1). Taxonomy (NCBI): domain Eukaryota; kingdom Metazoa; phylum Chordata; class Aves; order Otidiformes; family Otididae; genus Ardeotis; species Ardeotis arabs. Next base: position 78,916 of record JAAGAY010133676.1, read on the forward strand.
TTTTATCCGTCATTTTTTTCTGCCGTTTCAGTTCTTTGGCTGTTTTAAAGAAATTACCTCAAGTAAAGCCGCATCTGCCTGCGATGCCTAGATCCCAGCACGCAGCTCATCGGCCAGGGCTCGCCCAGCCCTGCACTGATATGGGGACAGCCTGGGGTCAACCACCACCCACGGGAGCACAGGGTACCCTGGCTGTCATCTGGAAAAACCTGCAGGCAAATGATTTCCAGGAAGAAATGTGATTTTTGAGTCAATGAGTCATTTAATCTGTAAAGCCCCCTGATAAAGTATTACCCCCATGGGGAAAGGGAGGCTCAGAAAAGTTAAGTGGTTGCTCAAAAGGTCATGCAATAAGTCACTGTAAAACCGGGATTAAGCTCCGTGCTTCCTACTAGCAGGTGCTTCATCACTGGAAAATGTCACCTCAAAGTGGAAGTTCCAGTGAAACAGTTATATCACTTTTGCACAGAGAAACTGAGTTGTCACGGTCTGCTGGCCTGCCTCGCATCCCAAGCGCTCCAGCTGCGGGGACCACTGCCAGTCAGGCTCTGCACAGTGGGGAGAAAAGCATTGTCTGCACTGTGGAAAGGCGTCCGAGGAGAAAACTCCCTCCTTGCTTGTTTTACACCTTCCAACGTCCTGGAATAAGTCTGGTAGAAAATGGATAAGGACAAAAAGGCACTCCCTGGTCATCATCTCCCGCGACATTTTCACAGGCAACGGACCCTGAGTCTAGAGTACGACAAAGAACCTCCTGCCCCTCAAATGAACAATCCTGCAGATCCCCCTGAGGAGCTGAAGCTCCTTGCACCAGGAGCCTCACGCTACACCTTGCAGGCATGTCAAAAGCCTCTGGCTGCAGGATGAGGTGGGAGAAGGAGCCTGCCATGTAAGCGGCTATCATTGCTGCCCAGCTTCTTGAGATTTCCTATTTGCACCCCTGCCAGAGAACTGCCAGCATCCAGAGCCGCGCCTTGCAAGCCAGGGATCATGACCTTCCCATTTTGGTTTGCAAGGGGTTTCAAAGAGGATCTCAAGATATTAGAAAAGCAGAGATGGTCAAGAGGAAAAGGGCAAGCACCAAATTGATCTGAAGGCAAGAGATACAACCATAGCTCATTCCCTGCCTGGAGGAACCGAGATGCTGCATCTCAAAGGACAACACGAAGTCAGCCCAGTCAAAAGGAATGACACGTTTGAAGCATTTGAGATGCACTGGGAATCCACGCTTTGACAGCCCGGTAGCCAGCATCTCGGCAACAGGATGCCCCAGAGCAGAGCTGCCTCGGGGCTGGGTCCTCCCCCACGCCGCACTGGGAGACAAACTTCTCCAGGAGCATCTCTGCCTGAAGCCCCTTTCCAAACACCGGGGACCCTCCAGCCCCATGTGGGGCGAGAGGTGGGAAGCAGCAACCCATTTGGGGGTCTTCTCAAAGAGAAATGCTTTTCCTTACTGTAAGAGCTGTTGGCCTGTGCAGGCATTTTAAACAGCCTTTAAATCGCCTTGGCGGTGTCTCGCTTGGCTGATGCATGTGGAAGTGACCCCGATGACATGGACACATGAGTATTTAATGTCAAGCTAATTACTGACAAGCCTTTCATATTTTTTAGTGTACTGTAAAGACATGCACTGTGTGATGAGACAAGAAAGCAGAAGCCACGAGCTGGAGGGAAGCGAAGAGAATGTGTGTGATCAAACACAAACAAAAAAATTAAATATCAGAAGTTGTTATGTCTCTGCTTCCTGTTTTATAATTCAGGGTTGGAGGTTGGGGTTTGTTTTAATCATTTTAAAAAACAGTTTTCAAGTAAACTGTTGTTACGGAGCCTGAAACAATGCACGCTTCATACACAGCCTTGCCGGGGGAGAGGGAGAAGTATTTCAAATGAGGAAATTTCCCTAAAAATCCTTGTGCCTCATAGAAACGTTATACCTATATACTCACATACTTTTCTGGTTTGTTTTACTCGAGATAGCCCTAATTTCAACTGAAAGTGTAGAGATTCATCTACACAGATCTGTACTGTACTCTGAAAGGCCATTATAAGGTATTCTAGAAATATCATTTCCTAAGATACATGTTTTCTTAGTAACATAAATGAGAAAAATATTTGTGAGTTTTAAACCCAGCATAATCATGGCTCTTCACAGCATTTTTATGATTCAAGATCAATTAAACCATGGGGCGGGAGCACACAGTGGCATTAGCCCAGGTCTCAGAAATTGCCCTAAAAAGAGGTACCCCCAGCCTTGCGGAGCCCTGCAGGCTCAGCAGAGAGCAGGCAGCAGGGTTAGGGGCATGCAGACAGCCCCATCCTCCCTTCGCACATCTCCTCATCACCCCTGTGATGCGCTGCCAGCTTCCGCCAGCCCGTCCCCTCCGGGAGGAGATCAGTCCCCATCCCACAGCCAAGGGGCTAAATCGAAATTCCTCCCGCAGGCAACCCTCGTGTGCAGATCCTACTCCAGCAAGTTACAACACAGGAGCTGAACAGGATGGTAAAATGTCCAGAATAAACCATTTTGAATGGCCTAGATGCACTTGAACACAGACAGCTAATATCTTGTAATCTTTAAGTAACTGCAGTAATTGCTGCTGGTCTCAATTGGCTACGGGTAATTATCCCTGCCTTCTCTGAAACGCTTTGGCTCTCAGGAGGTCAGTGCTTTCCGTACCAGCACCAAGACAGGGATTTGCACTGTGGCTCTCTTAATCAAGTGGTTGCACTTTGCAACCAAAAATATGGCTCTAATCTCGGTCTGAGCCTGGACATGGGTCCTCTGCAGCACGGCTGCTGGGCTGCGGTCCTGAGCTGCCCAGAATGTGTCTCTAACACAGGGAGGTGGAGATGGACGTTTCCAGGATTCTGGCTTTGGGCTGCTCCAGCAATTAAAGAAACTTCTGGCACGCCCTCCCCACTGTTCCTTCTTTCTGTCTTTAACACATTTCCAGTATGTTTTAACTGATGTGTGGGCCAGGTAAATTAAAGCCTGTGATCTGTCGAGCAGTGAGAGATTCTATGAAACCCTTTAATGCCCTTAGCAGGCACACCCTGCCAGTGCCCCTCCTCTCATCCATGTACAATAAACTGAATATTGCTCCTTACCTTAAACCTTAAACTCACATAAAACCATGCAATGCCAAACTTTGCAGCCTGGCCCACGCAATTGTACTCAAGTACCCCTGAGCTGCCTCTTGAGAGATGAAGCCATGCAGAAGGTGTCACCCCCTGCAGTGAAAGTTCCTGAAAGGAAGAGTGGGAAAACCTCAAAAGCAAAGCTGTCACCAGATCTCGGAGAACAAGAACACAGCTTTGCTCAGGAGGAGACATGAATGCCTTCCCTGGGTGATTTAATGCCCATGCACAAAGAAAGAACAGGAATTGAAAAGGAAAGCTTGTAAAAATCATGAGACATACCCTTTTAATTCAAAACCCTAAACCAAAGAACTCTCAAATTCTAATAGTCTTCACAGAAAGCTCAGGAAGCAAAAATAGCTGTAAAACCTAAAACATGAAAGTAGAACAAGATACCTGCAGAGCCAAGGAATTCCCAGTATAATTTAGGATAAATCCTTGCAAGATATACTTTAAAACATCATTAATGTGATAAAGAATAAACAAATAAAACCCTAAAGTATATTGCAGTAAACATTACATGGTTCAAATCGGTTCTCAGAACAGCACCCATCCCATCTGCTTAGTGCAGTGGGTCATCCTCACATACTCATGGTTCGCTGAGCAGCTCAGCTCATCACCATCATCAAGCCCTCTGAATTTATCATCGTTTTGAAAGTCTTTTAAAACCTAGTACTAAGCAGGGCACTTTCATCCTCCCAGAACTCCCGTTAGCGGGAAGGAACATTGCTGCTGTAACTCAGCGTCACCGCCAGAATTAAGTGGGCACTTCTGGCTGCATTAGTTTTTGTGGAGGTAGCGTTTGCAGCTCTTTCCCCTATAGATCAAAGTGTTCTTTCATAGTTATTGTTTTTATTAGAAAAAAAGTCGTTATTGAAATCTTACTTTCTATTTTTTGGTGAGTAAAATTACTGCCTTTGCACTCTCCGTTTTAAAAACGGACGTCCTCTCCAGCAGTTCATGTTTGTTCCCACAGGCTTTAACCAAAGCACTTCAGCCTGAGCGTGTACAGAGCTGCTGCTGCTGTTTTAACCCCATAATTATCATATAAACGCTTCCTGACCACAAACAGCAGTGTAAAGACACCTCTCACATGGGAGCTCACCTCCACGAGAAAGCGGCAATGAACGCTTCCAAAGAGAGCTCCTTTGGGTGATTTGTTATCCACCACCTACGGAGCCGGTTTCTGCACGCCTCTGCACCGTGCTGCTGATGGGCGCTCAAGGACTCTTGTGTTCATTCACCAACACAACTGAAATATCCAACACTAGTTTTTAAAAACAAAATCACCTCTTCCTAATGATCTAACAGCTCAGAACTAACACCCTTTTGGTGTGTTTCCGCCAAACTACTGAAACAAACATCTTCGTGGAAAGCTCATATTTTGCATTATTGTTGGGGTAGAAGATCTTTGAACTAGTTTCCCAATAATCAAGCGGTTCCTGATGTGCATTATTTCATTATTACTGCTTTAGAGTGGGTGTTATACTGATTTAAATTCACTCTTACTTTTGCTTTTTTTTTTTTTTAATTCACTCTTGCTTTTCCCCAACTTGACTGTGAAAGTCACAGGCCAGCTCAGCAGCATTGAGAAAGTCTGAGAGCCTGGATGGAGAATCCAGCCATCAAAACTCCTTTGAGGGAATGCAGATGTGCTATCCAGTGATGATCTCATCTTAGAAGGGTTCCTCCTTATGGAGAGAGGAGATCATGTTGTTCATGTCTACTCTTTCAGTTTACATTCTGCACCATCAGAGGAAGCTCCAGCACCACAAGAGAAATTTCAGGAATCCTGAAACGCCTTGGGTTGGCATCTTAACAGACAAACCTCCAGCATTATCATAACTCAACAAAATATGTTGTGTTGGAACGGCGCTGCTGCCGTGCCAGTGCGCTAGTCCTGATCCTGACCCAGGGGCTCGACTTCCCAGCTTGGGCCCAGACCTGCTCCATCTCTGGGGACCAGTCTGGAGAGCAGGGCTGGGGGAGAGCCTGTCCGTGTCACTGCTCAACATTGCCTTTGGTCAAGACCAAGCCTTGCAGTAGGAAGCCACAGGAGAAACACTGGAGTGAAAACCCAAGTGATTTTCAGTCATCCACTGCAAGGGCAGCAGGTTCTCGTTTTGAACCTGTTCCTTGGTGTGATCGCTGGAGGACAGAGATAAAGGACCACATAGGTAGTGACACATGCTCGTATCTGCGTTTTTAGTCTCTAAGACAAGTAGCTATGATTTTCAGCCTGAGACAGCAGAAGGGCAGATCTGGTCCTTTGCTTCTCCTATTTCACAACTTCCATTATTTTACTACGTAAAAGCTTTGACTTCTGAATAACCAGCGGGTTTATCTGTCTACGCTCAGTTTCAGTTTTTCACCTGTGGGTGAAAGCTCCCCACCTTCCTCCCTCCCTTTGGCATTCTCCTTACTTCTGTAACTCACAAGTACTCTTTAATAGATTTATTAAATGAATTAATTAGAAGAGACAGAACATCGAAGTACTTTGTGTAGATTAGTATTTTATGTTTGATGTACTCAGTCATAGCTCAGCAATTATTGCCATTTAACATCTACTTAATGCGCGTGTGACACTGTTTCAGTGAGGGACTTGTAGAATAGAACATCCTGTTGTCGTTTTCCCTCCAGCTACTTAACTAGTGAGCTCTGAACATCCAGACAATGGAAAATAATGGGAAAAGATCCGTTCTTTAAATCAAGTAGTGTTGCCAGCACGTCTCGTAAGAGAGTGGCTGCTGCCGAGTTGCACGTTTTCAGTCCCTGCTGCCCAGCTCCTGAGCCCAGCAGCACTGCTGGCACTCTCCAATCTTTGCAGTGGAAGGAGCTGCTCCTCGGCCTCGAGAACCGATAGCCACCACGTACACTGAGGAGAACGAGGTGGACAGCCTGGGCTGGCCACCACATCTCCTCCAGCCTGAAGAGCTGAGCCGCTGAGGCTTTGAACAGCCAAGGGCTGTGAGCTTTGCTGCCTGGAAACAAAGGGCTCTGCTGTGTTAAGGATGCAGGGATGCAACAACAGACCTGTAAGGCTGCTCTTCTGATGAGGTATCAGCACGGCTTTGCTCTGGTCACACCTCTGACCTCTCTGCCACTGCCTCATCCACAACACTCACACCTCTGGGACTGGGCAGCCAGAGCTGGGAACAGGAAAAGCTAAGTGGAACTGCGCAGCTGTGGTGAGCAACGCATGACCTTAAACATCAGCTCTTTGCATTAAATAACTGCTGCTTTTCCTGGGAAAAGCCTATGAAGCTGTTACTTGCCTTTGCAATCCAACGTTTCACCAACAAGTGATCTCTAACTAATCAGCGCCATGTCTTCAAACCTCAAATACATCAAAAAAACCACCAAATGAGTTCTGAAATATCACTGTCTCCTGCCAGGCTGAGCAGCTTTGCCAAAATCCATGGGTAAGTGATTATGAGTGAAAAAAATTCAAAGCTCCTTCCACCCAGAGAATGACTGGCAGCTTTCCGTAGGGTTCTACCAGAGCTCAGCTGCTTCCCACCAGCCCCCACAATGCCGAGGCCTCTCCTCACAAACACCCTTTCCTGCATTGCTGTTATGAAGGGGAGCTACTGGCTGAGTTCAAAGCCTCAACTCTGCGGTCGGTATCCCAGACCCTCTCAGACAGATAAATGAGTGGGAAGAGCAATCACTGTTAGATGAAGTTTTTTCAATTGCAAACAGCACTACAGTTTGCATAAAGAACTACGACAGCAGTCAAGCAATTATGTAATGACCCATTAACCTATTGTATTTCAAGAAGTCTTATCAGTTCCATTTTTTTCCCCATGAAAACTGAAATTCATAATTTGGCTTTCTAGTTTCTCCCTACACCTCTTCATCCATACATGCCACACGTTGAATTGATAAACATAGAGGAAAAGTATTAAAAAACAGATATATCATAGAATCATCATAGAATCTTAAGGCCAGAAGAGACCTCCAAGAACATCAAATCCAACCATCATATGAAAAAGTAACAGCTATGTTCAAAATCATTTTCTTCAAAATACAGTTACCTAAAGAGATCCCGGTAATCCCTAGCTTAACTCCAATTTTAGCTCCTTACTTGAAGAGGTAATTGGCTTAATTATCCAAGTATCATCAAAATGAAAATATTTTTTCAAAAATATTTAATTGGTCTAGGAGCTCGTTATATCATGGAACAGGCAAAAATAAAAATCAAAAAAGCTTTTGTCCTTCAAGTACCAGGGTTGGGAAAACCCCCTTGTTAGAATGGGCGCCTCCAGCCACGCTTGAGCCCCTCATCCCTTTGCTGGTGGGAGCAGGAGGGTGCTGCGGCTCCCAAACATTGCACTGCCAAAGCCAGGAAAGGTGCATGGGGGGGTCCCACTCCAGTGGTGGGCATGGCTGGGGCCTGGGGACAGATAGGGGACCACACTTGTCCCATGTGCAAAGGTCATTGTGTAAAGGAGGGCAAATTCATCTCTGCATCCTCTGGGAAATGACGGTGGTGCAAGGTTGAGGGAAAGCAAGGATAATCTAGGCTGGATTTCAGGGATAAAACCAGGGCGTGCGGGGTGCTAGAGCAGGCTGGCCAAGGAGGCTTCAGAATCCTCGTCTGTTTTCGCAGGGGGTTGGTTTGTTTTCTGTTAGGTTTGTTTGTTCATTTGTTTGGGTGGATTAAACTAACACCAGCCAGAGGGGCTCAGCTGCACTGGAACATTTCCTCAGTTTAATGAGTTAGAGATGTCAAACAGGAACTTTTCATGGTCCTTTCCCAGCCTTTGGCAGCCTGAGATAATTAAGTGGATCTTAATCTATTTGGTGGGGCTAAGCTACATCACACGGCTTCGCCCTTCGGAGGTCCACGACACACGCCTGAACATCTACTGTCATCCAAGCAGGGTGACCTGACCCAGCCCCCATGCTGCTGGGCCTGAGCAGTGCAAAGGGATGGCCCAGGCTTGTCACCCCAATCCCTCCCAGCCACACGTTCCCATGACAAAGAGAAGATGCACCGTAGGCAACCTAGACCATGCACAAATCTGTGCAGCTGGGAAGCCCCTTTGGTACCAGGGCTTCAGTCACTTATCACTGAGGCCCCAGAAGAACCATTTGTGGGCATGTTTTGTCTTTCCCCATCAGGGAGGGGTGATCGGAACAGGAGGACTCTCATCTGGTGGTGGATCCCACCAAGAGATATGGCATCTGTTTGGCAGCAGCAAGCACACTGACCCGGTGCTTACTTTTCCCCAAAACTTTGTGTTTTGGATGAAAAGTCAAGTCAGATGGCTTCTTGTTCTGTCTTTAGTAGTTTGCCATATTAACAACAGACTAACTTCCATCTCTTTTTTTTTCCCCCCACTGAAATTTGTTTCAGCTACTTTGCGCATCATTTTATACTATTTCTATTAGCACTGGTTTGTACCAGTCTGGGAATACTGGTAAGAAGCTGTTTGTAGGCAAAGAAATAGTAACAGAAATTCAACAAATGAGGTAATTATTGCACCTTTCCCAGGACTGAAGCATTCTACAATACATTTTCAGTACATACTACAGTGAGAATAGAGTAGGAAAGAAAAGAGATATAAAAAAATATTACTAGAGGCAGAAATGCAACCCTTTAGTCACATTGCGTCACACTTAACATTTCTTAGCCATACCTGTATTAAATATAGTTATAATTAAAACATGCAGAACTAAGCCCAAATGCTTACTGAGAACACTACGGTTAAAATAAATAACGAGAGACAGTATTTTGATGCACACACAACTGCGGGAATAAGGAACATCCAAGCACCGCATTGTGCAAGAACATTAACAATTAAACTGGAGTAAATACAAACACGGGAGCGCTCAGGGCTGACTGGTACAAAATACACAGACACAGAGGGGAGGAAATGATGTCCCTGCTCCTTGCAGGGGGTTGGACTGGATGGCCTTTAAAGGTCCCTTCCCACCCAAACCCTCCTGTAATTCTATCCTTTTTTTTGTGATTCTATGAAATACGACCACACAACTTCCATCCATTTAACAGCTCTGCTCCTCTGCTCTTCCCGGCGTTCCCCGCTGCAGCTGTACTGCCCCGCACACAGCGAGCGCCTCGCTGTGGGAATCCCTTCCCTCTCTGCCCCAAGCCAGCTCCTTCCCCCTCTTTTCCAACAAGCAATCTCGGTGTTTGGGATGTTGAATTCTAAGGGCCATCCTTCCCAGTGGAAAGCAGTTCACCGAAATCCACTTACGGCACTGCAGCCTGTTATCATCATCACCCACACAAATTGCTTCTGCACAAGACAACATTCAAAACTTACTGGGCATAAGCTCTAACATGATTGCTATTACAAACATTTCAGTTTTCAGTTATAGGCAGCTTTAAAAAAAAAATACTTTATGCTGATCTATTCATTTACTTTCTGTTTATTTTTAAAAGTATGATTTTGTCCCTGCCTAATGAAATTATGAGCCAAGGTTCATGCTGTCAGATGCACGGGTGATTGCAAATCCCACAGGTACTTTACTGCATCTAACACCCTTTCTTGCCAGGCTCTTTTTTGCATTTTGGAATTGCATTCAAATATTTAAACTGCTGTTTAAACTACAAACTAAACATTTTAAGATCTGAAAAATACTTAACTGGAAAAAAAGGATTCGTAATGGATTAAAATTGTTGTCAGATTGAAAAGCACTTTGAATTCATAGGAGTGCAAAGCTACTTTTTTAATACCAATGTATTTTTTTTTCCAAATGACCAGGCTTGAAAACCCTCAGTTCCTATTGCACAGGCCAAGTATTTAACCTGTAAAATCAAGAGATGAATCTGAGTCCTGTCTCCATTGCAGAGCCTTTGAGTTCTTTTGCTAACAAATGTCTGATACATTCTCAGGAGGAAGGGAAGAGCTTGGTTCATCGTCACAGCAGTTTTTGATGATCTGCCTGAGATGCTTTTCCATAATGCCCATTAATTAGCTAAATTACCTGTAGGCTGGACTACGAAGCCAAGTTGTATGTTCTCAGGATGTACATGCACAAAGATGTGTGACCTCCATCGGCCGGCTGGGACAGATGGGGCAGCATCCTGCATCCCGTCTGGGCGTGGCTGCCCACACATCCCAGGGAGGGGCTCCCACATGCGGCTGAGCTACATGGAGAGTGGCAAGAGTTGGCTTTGCTACTGCCTCTCCTTCATCTTTTCAGGACTTCTTAGCTCAAATACACTAAACAGCCACTGAATATTAAAGTCTTGGAAAACTTCATATAGAGAGGTTTCTCTCCAATGAAATAACGTGCTCTCCCTCTCAATGCATCCAACGACATCTTGCGTCTCTCTAGAGATGCCACAGCCAGCTCCCAGCCTATCGCTATCGTAAATGCAACTGGAAGAACAGAAAAAAAAAAAAAAAAAACTATTTGAACAACCTGGTCTGGGAAACCCTGTGGCTTCCAAACCTGGATGTAAAATTAATTTTATTCTCCACAGCAGTCAGCAAAAACCAAGATGATATCTGCCGTTCCTAACTGGTTTGCGATGTTCATCTTCTCATCAAATGTCACTGAGAAGTGTTGGAGGGAGAAAAAGGTGTATCGACATCTCGTCTGCCTAATTACTGCTGCAGCACAGGGGGAAGAGTGCACCTTCCTCCCTGCTACCTCACGGCACAAAGTGTTTTGATAACAGCCAGGCTGGATTATTAGACCGTACAAAATGCCCGGTGGTTTTGAACTCCCACTCAATAGAAGTTACAAACACTTCTTCAGGCAGTGGTAATCCCTGTGCAGGCAATTCCGGAGCAGTCCGGCGTGCTACGGACCTCCTCTCCGGTCTGTGCGTGCCCAGCAGGTCTTGATGCTGCTCCGAACGAGCTGGGAAATCAATGCAACGCTGGATCCACTCTGACACTGAGCTGTGCACCAGCATGATAAAAACAGGAAAGAAAGGAGGAAAAAAATAAAAGAAAAATCTAAGTGGAAAAGTTAGGGGGTTGTTTTGCGCCCAGGAAAGAGGAAGCTCCTGAACCTCCTCCCTCCGTACCAGCATGGCTGGCCGAGCACCAACACGTACTTTGCTATTCGGCGCTGTTTGTTTCACTCTGTGCCTTCTACAGAAGCAGCATGGCTCCCCAAGAGTGAAGAGAAACTCAGGATGAAGAAACTGGCATTGTCTATAAACTCTGGAGAGCAATCGCGTCTATTTAAAACACAGCTAACCCCAGGCTAGAGCACGCCGCAAAAGCAAATCAGCAGTCACCCAAACACGCTTTTTGAGCCAGATCCCCGCACCGCCGCCTCCCCGCGCGCTGCGCCACGAGCATCACGTCAGCTGGCGGAGGAGAGCGCGTGGCTGCAGCTCTTTGGTTTCCTCTGGGTCCAGGGTGAGTCTGTGCTGTCACTAACGATACCAGTCAATCTAATGGGGATGCCACCAGCTTTTCTTCATAACTGTCACTTCCCTATTCCGTGCTCCCCGCCTGCGAGTGCTCCAGGAGACTGATGTCAGGAAAGTTTGACAACAAAGCAAGAGCACGATTCCTTCTTTAGAAAATGCAGATGGCCCAGAAAGACAAAGTAAAACTCGGGGGGGTGGAACAAAACAAAGCAAAACCAAAAAAAAAAAAAAAAAAATCCATCAAACAAAACCACAACCAACTTGACAAGGTAGTTCAGAAGCAAGCCTCATCCCATCCACCCGTTTCTCCGATTAGAGCTGCGCAGGGTCTCCTTCTCCTCCTGTGAGCACACCCCGCTCCTCACTCGGAAACCAGAAACAAGCAGAGAGGTTTCCCGCTGGAGTCACGTGAGAGGTGAGCTTCTCGGGCTGCTCTGCAGTTTCCCCCTGTGTTTTCTACACAGGCGCTGGCGGGAATTGCTAAGGACAGCACTGCTGTCAAGATTGGGGATCTTGAAAACTACATTCATCAATACGCAAACAAAACCAGTGATTGCCAGTAAGAGGTAGAACAGTATTGCTGTGCATTTCTCCTTAGTATTTGAAGGGAGATGCATGTGCTTAGAGCAGCCGGCAGGTGATGTACCCTTTTTCACGGTTACTGAGAAGGCTACTATGAAAATAAAGTATTTTTAAACTGGTAGGAAATAACAGGAAAAAAGAATATCAGAGAAATCTGAGAGACAGAAAGAGAACTGATCATCTACAGCTATTTTAAAAGGATAAAAGAAATTATCTAGAAAATGTAGTTTCTTGTTGATCTGAGTAAAATTGATTCAAGAAATGAAAAGGCTGAAAACATAGTTAAATAATTCTTTTGAATAATACAATGAATGACAGTTAACCATAGTTTGTGGTAACTAATTACTGTAAAAATAACCTAACAACTTTCTCGACTGAAGCAAGTTACGCCTTTGGTGACAGATGAACAGCACTGACGCAATATACTCAAGACTTGGGTCAATACCATGCGGTTCCTTAACTAAGAAAGTAGAAAAAATACAAAATCAATACAACGGTCTTTAAACAATTAAACGCTATCTCAGTGATTGCTCTGGAGATGGAAAGCCCACTGAGCAGTCTTCTCTCCACAAGAGCTGGCGGTGAGCTCCAGGCTGCTGAGCGCTTTAATCACCAGCTTGGAAGAAAGCAGAAAATCAGTACTGATCAGATTTGCAGAAGGCAACAGAATTGGGGCGGTGGTAAATAAGTAAAAGTTATTTCACTAATACGATGCAATGGGGATCTCATGATAATTAGCAATATTCCCCTCACCACTTTTGAACGTCTGGCCAGATTCTTAGAAATAAAAAGTATACATCAGACTTGAAGGAAAACACTTTCACTCAATGTTCACCTTGTGACCAAGTCAAACAAAAGAAAAAACATATTTTTATGATTGCTTCTCAAAGAAATAAGAAATCGTTCCCATAAATTCTGTTATTGGTAGCATCACACCTCTATGTAAAGACCTTGCCATGGCGGCAGTGGCACTGTGATTTAAAGACAGAGGAAACTGAAAGTTTGGAAAGAAGTAGCCGTATTATTGAAAAGGTCTTTGAAAGACAAAGATTGAGAAGGGGAAAGGGTGTGAGTTCGTGAAAAGGCCATCCACTGGAAACCACCGCGAAGCCCTGAGCTGCAAGTGGCAGGAAGCTGGGAGAGGATCAAAGCCCTGCGCGTGCGCTTGTCGCAGCCACCTCCCCAGCACCCACCTACAGCTGCGGCTGGACCTGGACACCAAGCGGGACCCCTCTTCGGCCACGTTCAGCACCAGCTTCCTGCTGCTGTGGGGGCCCCCTCCAACCAGCTCTCAACACCAGCCCCACACATGCGTGGTCCCTGGGAGCTCACCGATCCCACACCCTTCCCAAAGCAGGCTGGAGGTTTGTACAAGTTAAACAAACCCCTTCACTTACACAACAAAAGCAAGCCTCTGCTCTTCCATCTATTCATAAAATAAAGTTTGAGTATTTCTTGCTGTTTAACAAGACATGAAGCTCTGACGGCCGTTTCCAGCCCCTCCAGCCCCCTTGTACAAGTTAAACAAACCCCTTCACTTACACAACAAAAGCAAGCCTCTGCTCTTCCATCTATTCATAAAATAAAGTTTGAGTATTTCTTGCTGTTTAACAAGACATGAAGCTCTGACGGCCGTTTCCAGCCCCCTCCCAGGCACCTTTGGCCTCATGCGGGGTGTCTCAGCCTGAACCCGCGTCCCCGTGGGACAGGCACCACCCGTACGCTGCTCTCCCAACGCGCCCGGCTTTAACTGCCGCTGCTGTTTATGCCTCTGAGCGCGTTTGGGTTTACTTCCAGGTTTCTGTTTGTGCTGAGCAGCAAGTGAAACGACAGGCACATTCACACCGAAGATGTAGAAGCTGAACATTTAACAAGCAATAATTCAATTTTTAAAGGAATTCCGTCACATTTAAAGGACAGTTACAATTAAATTAAGGATAGGTATACTGTTTTTCCTAAGAGATTACATTAAAATAGGAGTTTTCTATTTGCAAGCTTTCATCACTTCTCAGGAGCTTGCAGCTATAAATCACTGCTGTTAAATACCAGCGAAACAGAAGCGAGCTCACAGGAACGGTCAAAGTGCTGTGGTAGTGCCTGGGGCAGCATGGGCAGGATGCCTCCTTCTGCACACGCCTGTACTTAGGCAAGGTTCAGAGATTTGTCTTTGTAAATAATTTTTTTTCTTTTAATTTTATTGCAAATTAAGATTACATGTCAGCTTATTTATTGACTAGTGAGAAAGCCTGTCATTAGTGAATGCCTAGTTAGCTTTCCTCTTTTTCTAAATAATTCAAGTCAGAATTTTGAAATTAGCTTCTGCAATTAACTTCAACAGAATAAAACCACTCCATTCCCATGAGTGTGCCCAGAATATTATTAGCTCAGGAAATAGCTATAGCTTGGTGGAATCAAATTTTAAGATTTTTCCACAGTGTAGAGGATAAGTAGTTTTGTTTGACATCAATTCCCTTCTCATTTCCACGCTATCTTCAAACCAGCTGTGTGGCCACGCGACTTGCGCCTTTCCCCACAGGAAACCCTCGCATCGCTCCCCCGCCTGTGGATGCCTCTGCACCCTTCCCTGCCTCTTGCTCGGTACATCAAATATTCTCCCCAGCTTAATTGTGCATCTCTTAGAATGCACTAACAAGCAATCCGCCAGCATTTCAGCCACTGCCAAGTGGCTTTGGGGGAGCTGCTGATGCTGAAGCTCACAGTGGGCTTTTCTGCTTCAGTGACTCACTGAAAAATCTCAGGTAATTCCCCATCCTGCTGGTGTTTGGTGCTCTGCTTAACATCAGCTAATTAACTAAATTTTTTGTTTAATAAAACCCACAATTTAAAAAAAAAAAACCAATTTTTTTTTAATTAAAAAACCTAAAATTGTTTTCTTCTAGCTTCACAGAACTGCACCTGGAGTTGGTGTGGCCTATTCTGTGATGTGCTCCATTTCTTGCCATTGCTTCCCACTCTCACCCCGTTTTGAGCCACCTGGGAGCACCAATCTCCTCGTGCTGCATGGTGGGACGAGAACAGAAGCGTTTCTGGCATTACTGTAAACATTTTGGGTGCCATTGGCATTCCAAACTCTGCAGATGAGGGTTTTTGGTTCCTCACTCGTCCGGTCCTGCAGGGAGGTAGCAGCGGGTTTGCCATCCCGACACCCGGAAGCTGGTGAGAAATGAGTGGGCAGCACTGCGCATCTGTGTCCTTCCGGGACGCCCAAAGAAAAGGTTGCAATTCCAAACTACGTCTATTACTAGAAGTCAAACAGCCTCAAATGGCCACTGAAGTGGCAGTTCTGCTGTTGGGAACATCACTGTACCCTGCCCTGCTGTATCTGCTAGGGCTGAAGAGAAAGTGAGAGGTTATTTTTCTGTCTGGCCAAGCCTTTTTCTCTGTGTTAGTACAACTTGAAGAAAAACAAGCACAGCTCCTCAGTGGAGCATCACGTACTCAGGAAGCCCAGGAAAAAGCACCATGGCTGGCGTTTGAGTAGGCAATGAGGTCCCACGTCATAAAACACTCCAGCAACAGAAGAACTAGAGTAATTAGTAATTAAGTTCTCCGTAAGGAGAGAGAGGAAGAAAAAAAAAAAAAAAACAAACACAACTCTACTGGTGCTTGTAGGCAAGGAACAATTTAGAGACAAAAGCTGTCATGCAATTAGCAGGGGCTAGGAGAGAGACCTGTGGGAAGGACCTGGTATTTCTCCTCATCCTGTTACAACTGGTGAAAGACATCTATGTTAAATACAATAAAAAAGGAAATGAGCTCCCTTTGTTCAGAACCACAATTCCACGCTCAGGAAATATTTCCCACGTAAAAACACAAACTTTAGGTACATTCCTACTATAAAAATGGAATAATATTATAAAGTATTTTACATAGCAGCTTGACACACTGGTGGAAGCGATGACTTCGCCCCACAATGAGTTCAGACGCTCAACACAATCACTTTAACACAAAGCATCCTTACGTGCACCCTCTCAGTTCCTAACTGATGAAGGATGACTGCAGACGGAAAAGCAGAAAACCCCCATGAGATGAAGTACACGATCTCCCACCAGCATAGCCCACGTAGGTGGGAGTTGCCGTTTCATGGGGGTCTGGAGGGCATGGGCTGCCACTGGGGGGCAGGCTGCCCTGTATCATGGCACCTCTGCAAAATCAAGCTGCATTTGCCATCAGCATTCCCACCTCAACATCTCCTCTCCTCTAGTACCTTCCTAAATGTCAAGACAATACAGCTTGCATTCTCCAGTGCATTGTGATGTGTTATGATAACCTTAAGACAAGGAAGGAAGCAGCTCTTCAGGGGTTTCCAACACCATCCCAGCACTGCTTCACCCAAAGACATCATGATGGGATGGAGCAGACGCTGCTGCCCTGCAACCCCTGTCCCGTCCTTACCATACCACCACAGCCCGACACCCACTCAGGTCAGGTTTGCACCGAGCCAAACTCCAGCTCTTCAGACAGCCCCACGCACTCTCCATGCCAAAAGTTTTATATCTGCTTCTCCTCAAAGGACATGGCCCGGCGAAACAGGAGATGCGCCATGCAGGGAAGGGATGGGAAGCAACATTGAGGGGAGCAGGGCTCCATCTCCTACATCACCTCCCGAAGAGGAAACCTCCCTCTAGAAGATGCACGTGGTGTTTAAAAAGCAAGCAAGCCGAGCGTCTCGGGGAAGCTGACATCAAAGAGGTCATGCTGTTAATCTGAACGTCATTCTGAGGGAAACATTGCCATTTTGCAAACTTCGCTGCCAACAGGGAACCAAAATAATGAGTGGTGCTTAGTTATATCCAGGGCATGAATGATAGGAGTCTTGACAGCCACTTTTTTCCACTTTGTTTTTATAAAACTAGAGTTTTGAACTCACTGTCAGGTTTCACACACTTACCCTTACAAACACGAATAAAGGGACAGCTCTGTACCTCCAGTTGCCCACGGATGGGTCGGACTGATGGATGATTTGTGGCTCTCTTAATGGGTTTGTAATTTCTCCTTACAAGTTTTTAGCAACACATTTCAAAGTGGAAAACATTCACAGTGACCAAGCCATATATTTAAACTGAACAACATGCACTCAGAGGGAAGCTAACAGCACTTTTAAACCCTAAAAGCAAAAATAAAAATCCTCTTAATCTAAATGTCACTTTCTTGAGCTGTTACGTGATGAGATTGCTCAAACTTGGTGGCTTAAGACAAATGTACTAAGTTTGAGGCAATTAAATAAATTAAATGGTGGCCCCTGGCGCTGATGCTCTCACATGGAGTGGGGAGATCCCACTCATTGGCTGCAGCCACAGCACAACCGCCGGGGTCAGCACCAGCCTGGGGGTCTCTGGCCCATTGGCCACTCAGGAAGGACAGAATCACAGGATGGTTTGGGACCTTTAAAGCCCACCCAGTCCAACCCCCCTGCAAGGAGCAGGGACTTCTCCAACCAGATCAGGTTGCTCAGAACCTCATCCAACCTGGCCTGGAATGTTTCCAGGGATGGGGCATCCACCACCTCTCTGGGCGACCTGGGCCAGGGTTCCACCACCCTCAGCATAAAATAGTTTCTTCCTTATATCTAACAAAAGGCATCTGGGGTGAAGGACATGCTCCCAGCAGCATGCACACTACAAAGAACTTCAGAGACAGGTAGAATCTTATCTCCAGGACCAGGGGGGGTGTTAGCCCTGAAGTTCACGGTGGTTGCAAAGAGCAAGGAGCCTCCAGAGCAGCCCTGGCAAGGATGAGAGCCCAGGCACACTGCTGGGCACAGCCAGCCCCGGGGGCTGTCCCATCTGCCACCCGGAGCTACCTGATCCTGGCTGGCCTCGCTGAAGAGGTCTCACAACTCATTAGACATGGAAAATGTTCTGGAGACAATGAGGAACGCTTGGATCAGGCAGGGTAAAAGGTACCGGCACCAGTTACAACATGGCCAAATCTGATCAGATATGAGTGGGGAAAAAGTCACCATGAGAGGAGTAATGTACCAGGACAAGGGCCCAGGAAGATTTTGGGGGTCTCCATCCTCAGAGACACTCCACCAGACACACACTCTGAGTAGCCTGAAAGCCAGGTCAGGTTGACTCTGCTTGAGCAGGAGGGGACAGGGACACTCAGGTCTCCTCTCCACCCAGGGTCAGGTCTGTACCACACCTCTGTCAAGGGTGTGTTCTTGGACATGGAAATGAACCATTTCTGTTAGTCCTGCACAAAGAAAACCTTTAAAGCAGTAGAACTGTTTAGTAGGAAAGCGCCCCAAACAAGTGTCTCCAGCAGACATGAGCAAGGCCTTCAGAGAGCTCTGCTCGCGGCAGCCAGGTTCCCTGAGAACAGCAGTGATGGCTGAAAATGAGACCCTTGACAGCGTGGGGTCTGCACACCGCTGCCCTCCCAGGAAAATCTATCGCTGTCACATTTCTCTTATGTTATTGTTCACAGTAAAAACTAATTTGAGCCTGAGGGAGGACACCAGTGTGGTGGCCATAAGCAGGAGGGTGCACTACAGCCCCCGCACACACTCTGCCAGGCCTTTCCCCAGTCCTGTGCTCTGGGCAGGAACAGCAGATCCCACCTCTACCTGAGCACCAGAGCCAGGAGATGCTGGTCAGAGTGTCCAATCGTGCATGACCCACACTAGCATCACCAGACACAGCTGGGCAGGAGCGGGGAGCATCATGAGCATGGCCTATCAGCCACGGCACTCCAAGGGGCAGGTGCAGGGCGCTGTGTTACGAGGGCGGACGCACAGTAGTTTTCACACAAAGATCCTGTGCAGGGAGGGCTCTGCCACATCGCGATGCTACCGACCAGATTCAATGTTACATGGAGGAGGCTGGCAGAGAAAACACCTACTCACGTCACCTTTTTGTAAGTATTTGCTCCAGATTTGGGCATTTTTGGCAAGAGTGCCTTGTTTGAGGTCATTAAATCCCTGAAAATAGAAACTTGAAAGTTAAAGACTATTACATTAAAAAAAAAAAGGATGGAAAAAGCCATGTGCTTAACCAGGAAAAACAGGAAGTGAGATGGGGCTGGGAAAGGATGGCAGGCACACACTGTTACTGTACCCCTCCCTCAGCACCCATTCCCAGCCGTGCCTGAGACAGGACAGTGTGGTACCTGGACCTTTGTACGGCTCCTAAAATGCTGCCACTGATTCAAACAGAACAAAAATATCTGTGTGTGTCTCTCCAGGTGTCCCATCTGTACCCCAATTCAGGTCCTTGCAGAAGGATTTCTCTTTTCTCAAATCAATGCTATGCAACAACAATGTGGTGAAGATGCTTGGTCTTTGAGCAGCCGTGACCTAGACTGTTACCCTAAAAACAATTTTTCATCCCCTTTGTACGGCCGGGCTCGGTTTCGGTGCGCCAGTCATTAGTGGCTCTCCCTGCCTCATGCACGCCCAGTCTGTAAATAATCGGGAGCTGTGTTCTCAGAAGAGCTCGCTGAACGTTTTCTTGATCTACTGTTGAACGCATGAGGCTAAGTTAGCCGTATTCCAGCGCTTCCCTCTGACGCTTGGGAAGGGCCAGGGAGGTCCATAACGTTTTACTCAAACACTCTGAGGAGCTGTGGGTTGCAAAGAGGAATTAACAGCGATTCACACTGAGCATCCTCACCCCATCAGGAGAAGCCAGCACCACTGGTTAACATTATTAAAAGGTCCATGCAGGGAAACAGAAATTACTTGATAGTTGTTTTGTGTGGGGTTTTTTTCCCCCCCCCCTGTACTTCATTGCTTAGAAACCACTGCAGATGAGTTTTTTGGTTTATTTAAACTGAAAAAAAATAAAAACAAACCACAAGCACATTTTTCAACCGTTACTTCCAGTGAGGATACGAGAGTGTGAATAGCAGGAGCTTTATGTGCTCAAATCCCACGGTCAGTGAGGTTAATGCAAAGAATTAAAGAATTCCCATTAGCATGAATAAATGATGGATCAGGATCTAGATGTCAAGAGTTTTATTACCATTGCTATATTCTAAGCATAATTTTTTTTTTCTTTACCCTGTTTACAAGAAATAAATTGTTCAGATTGTTTTGGCCTTTAGCCCTTAGAAAGCTGAGTGAAACAGAACATCCTTTTAGTAACAGCCTCACTATTTAACCCTGGCCTACACATGCTCTGCTGTGATTGCTTTCTTTCGTGGTCCAAGTGTCTCTAGAACATCTAAGGAAGACCCCAACCTCGCATTGCTATTGCTCGTGCATTTTGGGTTCACGCCTGTGAATCCATTGGTCTGACTACTGGTTTTAGGGACATAGTCTCGCCTGTCCTCTAACTGATAGAAGTGGAAACAGACGGAGACATGAATTTATCCTTCGCCTGATCCCTCCGAGATCTGTGTTCAGAGACGGGACGAGGACAGGGCCCAGATCACTGCATATCGCTGTGCCCCTCACCCCTATGCTACAGGTCAGCTTGAAGAAATAACGGGGCTGCAGAGCTGCTTGGAGGAAGTACAACACCGCATTTGGGACTGAATTGTACCCTGATCCTAAGGGATTCAAACCACCTCTCTATAGAAATAAAACTTCACAACATTGCTAGAGAGGTATGTATTCTATCCATTTCACATTTGGGCAAATAGGGGCAAAAAGCACACAGCTTTCCAAAGCAATGAAAATGGAAAGAAAAAGAGATCCCAAAGCCACCAGAATGTGGCTCAATGGTAACGGCTTATTTTTCAGAAGGTAACTTCCAAAAGTGGTTGGAGACAAGCGATACAAGATGTGCTATGAACACATACAGGAGAAAGGAGCCAGCAAGGACCCAAGCAAGTTTTCTGCCACAAAAAGTTCCACATCAGGGCAAGATCACCCAAGATGGGGCTGTGCAATGGGAAAACAAGGCCTGGCTTTCATTGCAGCTGGGGAGGGAATGTGCCCACCGCAGCTCCGGACGTCACTGTGGCTCGCGGCGAGCAGGCTCCTGGGAAGCCGTGCACAAGAACAGTGCACGTGCACACGAGTTTCCTAATAGGACAGTTTGCCTCAGCATGCTGAAGTAGTTCACATTAAACACAAATGGCGTTGTTTGCAGGTGTTACGAGAACCAAGCACGACAGACCCACCGCGCCCACAAGCGCTGCTCCCATCACCAAGCATTTCCCAGCACAGAAGTTATCCTCGCCTTCTCTGCTGCTCCCTTTCAACTCGCATGACTTACAATAAAAACTGAAAAAACACGAAACTATTGCATGACTAACTCTGTAGCCATTAAAATACAAAGAGTTCCTCTGAAGCGATGCTGGGAGCGTTTTCAGAGCAATTGCCAGAGTGGGTTACACGAGCTGCAGGAGGGAAGGCCAGGACCTGTCAGAAATAACTAACTACAACGCCAAATTGAGAAGCAAGTTCTGCCAGAGCCTACAAGACTCAGAAATTAAGAAAAAGCTGCCTAAGATTGCTTCTCAGCTCTTCACTGCATCTCATCAGGTTGCTGTACACGTTCACGTCGCCTAAGACGACTGTGAAATCACACACGGCTGTTGAGGGTATTTCTGTAATCTTATCTAGAAGAGGATAAATGCTTTTATTATAATCTGAGATGACATCTATCCAAAAAAGGAAGATGTGTCTGCACTTTGGGTGCTGAACTAGCACACAGACACTTTATATTTCCCTCCTCGCAATTCACCAAAGTAGAAACACCTTAAATTTGAGCAACTGGTGCACATGAGCATCAGTTATGGGCGAGGAGGAACCAGCACGCACAGAGGAGCCACGGACCGACAGCAATCAGTGACATCTCCACGGTTTACCACCGCAGGCTCCAAACCTGTTCAGAGCTCCAGCTCTCCATAGTCTAACCTGCTGTTTGAGAAGCACAACTGACTTTTCTTTACTACTGCCCGATCAAGACTACCAGTTGTTTCAAGAATACAGAATGCCGTGTTCCTTTGCCTCCTAGTACCCCCAGGGAAAGCCCCAGCCTGCCCCGAGGCAGCGAGGGGTGCTGAGGGTACATGCATCAGGTGCTCCAAGGGCAGGTGCCACAAGGTCCGGTACCAAAGAAAAGTATGAGTAAAGTTGGAAATTATAGATGCATACTTAATTAAAATCCAATAGAGAAGGTTATATAGACTCCTGCATAATCGCCCAAGTCATCCATTGGAGGCACGTCCTGCCAGGGCTGCGCTTACACCCACGCCGGGCACCCACACCAAATGTGAGAAGGAAGAGCACAGCAGCAATTTTCCCAGAGCTAAAGTTCCCAGGAAATTCCCTCTGCCAGCAGCACATCAGCTGGGCTTCACTGACCCCACAAACCAAAACAAAACCAAAACAAAACCAAAACAAAACCAAAACAAAACCAAAACAAAACCAAAACAAAACCAAAACAAAACCAAAACAAAACCAAAACAAAACCAAAACAAACCCAAACCAAACCCAAAACAAAACCACTGCTGAACCTGTGCCTGCAGAAGAAACCTACAGTTTCCGTGCTGCACCGTGCTGGCGCTCAGACCTTACTCCAGGAAAAGTCCCACGTACAGACAACACGTGAAAACAAATCACAACAATTCTTCTACATGCTAGTCACCTAAAATCAGTGAGTAGTTGTATCCAGATGTTTGTTGTAAACAACTCCTACTTCCTCTTCACGCAATTCAAAGTGATGTGTCACCAGACACTCACTCCTTCCCGGTTTTCCTTTTCCCACATGCCCAGAGTGATGCTGTCTCAGAACAAACGTCGCCATCACTGCCAGCCTTACACCAGAGCACCACGAGCCATCAATTTTGAATGCCTCGTCTGGAACCCAGAGCAAGCCTGCTGCACAGAAACCCCACATTTTGGGAAAAGCGGGGGCAGTGCTCGCGCTCTGAACACCCCAGTAAAGGCTATGGGCAGCACATGAGGAGCTGCCAGCTCCTCTGTCAGTGCTTGCCTACTGCCACCAGGAACACCCCGTGGGCTACTAGGGGTGACCATGATGGCTTTCACCAACTGTTTGTGCATAAGATAGTCCCTACTTAAATCAGTCTTGGAAAAAAAAATAAAAAAGTTAAAGTTAAAATTAAAATTATGGATTTAGACTAATGTAGGGCCTCATGCAGGGTGTCTGGATTTAAAAGCCTCCTCAGCTGCGTTGAGCATGCTGAACCACAGCCCCCTGATTGATGGGCAAGCACCCGCTGCACTGCAGCACCAGCTAACAAGAGTGGGATTCACTTCTCAGCTAACAAGATCAGAAAGAGACAGGCCTTTTTTCCTTGTCCCCGAGAATTAGGATCACTGCTAGATGCCTCAGCTCTGCCTAACGTGGAGGAAAGGGGGTTTAAGCCCGGCTCTGTGGGAGCTGCCCACCCGCTGGTGCTGTGGCCAGGCGCGTGGCGTTGGCCATTGTGCCCATCCTGGCCCCCCCAGCACGGTGAGGAAGGTGCTCCACAGCCAGTGGGAAAGGGCATTCCCACCCCACCCCAGCTGCATCTCTCCCTCTCACTCCAAACACCGCCAGGAAGAAGAGACCAAATTAGAGCTCCTGCTGTGCCACCAGCACCACAAACAAACAACGGCTGTCAGAATGCTCTGTTTGTTAAACCTGAGTCGCTCTCTGTATATCTTTACTCCTTCAAATCTTTATACAAAAAAAAAAAAAATTTTGATATTTTTTTAACACAAAAAGGCATCCAAAAAACCTTTAAATCAAACTGCAGTTGCAAACTATTTCAACAGAAGTCTGTGGTAGTTAAATGGACCACAGAAGTTCTTTAAAGTTTTATTTCCCACTGCCCTAACCTAACCAAGTCATGCAACTCATTGCACACTTCCCTCTAGCTTCTTCCTTTGTCATGAAGGACCACAGAATCACAGAGTGGTTTGGGTTGGAAGGGACCTTTAAAGCCCACCCAGTCCAAGGTGGGCAAGGAGCAGGGACATCTCCAACCAGATCAGGTTGCTCAGAGCCCCGGCCAACCTGTCCTGGAATGTTCCCAGGGATGGGGCATCCACCACCTCTCTGGGCAACCTGGGCCAGTGCTCCACCACCCTCAGCATAAAAAATTCTTCCTCACATCTAGTCCAAACCTCCCCTCTTTTAGTTTAAAACCATCACCCCTCGTCCTATCACAGCAGGCCCTGCTGAAGAGTCTCTCCCCATCTTTCCTGTAGCCCCCTTTAGGCACTGGGAGCCGCTCTCAGGTCTCCCCGGAGCCTCCTCTTCTCCAGGCTGAACAGCCCCAGCTCTCTCAGCCTGGCCTCACAGCAGAGCTGCTCCAGCCCTCTCATCATTTTCGTGGCCTCCTCTGGACCCTCTCCAACAGCTCCACGTCCTTCTGATATTGGGGGCTCCAGAGCTGGACGCAGCGCTGCAGGGGGGTCTCACCAGGGCAGAGCAGAGGGGCAGAATCCCCTCCCTCGACCTGCTGCCCACGCTGCTGGGGATGCAGTCCAGGATGGGGTTGGTGTCTGGGCTGTGAGCGCACATTGCCAGCTCACGTTGAGCTTCTCATCGACCAGCACCCAAAGTCTTTCTCAGTCCCTTTATCCCCCAGCCTGTATTGATACCGGGGGTTGCCCCGATCCACGTGCAGGACCTTGCATTTGGCCTTTTTGAACCTCATAAGGTTCATATGGGCCCACTTCTCAAGCTCATCCAGAGACAGCTCTTCACACTCTGGCCTTTCTTGACGCAGAGAAATATGGCACGCAGGAAAAATAGGGCGCTATTAATATCGAACAGCGCTGTGAGAAGCCAGGGGATTCTGATTCGTCAGCAAAAACGCTGACAGAAATTCCAAAGCCATTGAAATTACCAGTGTTGCAGTGACTATTCTGCATTAATTCACCTGCTGAATTTATTATGGCAAGATAATTAAAGGGAATTATCATGACAAGATAATTAAGGGAAAAAGCATTGCTTGTACTGCCAGAGGCGCCTCAGGACACACTGTGCTTGATCTATAGTACAGCTTACATTGTACATCCATGTGTTCCAGTCCACACACCAGCATCTGAGGAATTAAACAGTTAATATAAAAATCCCTGTCTCACGAAGAAAGTACCTCTCCAGTAAATAAACGTTAACAGGCATCTCTGCAGCACTACTGCAATATTTATAGCTGTTTTAACAAGCCATCGCAGAAACATTTCTGAGCAGCTCTTGCTGAGAGGAAGGTATCACATCAAACGTACATGGAAGGGGTTTAGGGTTGGATTTTTTTTTTTGCAGTGTTATTCAAAGGACAAAACTATCTGAAGTTAAAAATTTGCTGCTAAACCCTGATTTTTAATTATACCCATGCAGACGAGATATCCATCTGCTCCAGGATGCTTAGAGCAGCAGAAGGGATTTTGGGGGACCCACCGAGGGTGCTGCCAGGATGCTGCACTGTGGGAGCAGCAGCCCCAGGCCCACGCCGTCCCCAGCCATGGGCAGAGACCCCCGGCCCCTCCACTGGTGCAACAGCAGCCCACGAGCCCGGGAAGCATCACACGTCAGGACAGGGAGCGCTCCCCACACCGTAACTAATCCATAGGGTTTCGGCAAACTCCTTCAAAACCAGCTGTGCTCCTAAGTCACTTAATCGCTTTTCAATTCCCATTTCCACCGATTTGCATAAACATCTGTTAAACCCATTCTGCTTGAGCAGAAAGTTTGACTGCACGCCAGTGGCTCAACTGGGAGCTAGATGCCGAGTTCTCAACGATACTGGGCCCGATTTCAGATGTGTCAGCAAGGGTAAAGCGATGTATTATTTATTCGTTAAATAATGGTTTCTGAGTCCCTCCCCACCAAGTCAGGAGCAGCCGTAGACTCCTCATACACCAGCCAAACCAAGAGGAACCTGACCTGGTTGTCTGCAGACGGTCATTCAATGGCCAGCTGAGGTCAAAAGGCAGAAGGTTGGAACCGGTGCCCCCAAAAAGGGCTGGCAACACTGCAGAGATGGTTTGGCTGTTGTGCCTGGTGAGCAGGAGCAGAGCAGCCATGCAGCAAGTGGTGGGGCACGCTGTGGAGGGCAGCCCAGAAGCAGTTCCTGCACAGCCCAGCATTGACTCATCTTCCTCCGCTCTTGGAGAGCCCAGCAAAGCCGTGTGCTGATTCAGACGGGGACTAATGGAATCTGCCTTCAACCCTCTCTTCTTTTTTCTTTCCCTTCTATGAATACATTTGTCTTGTTCGGTCCTCCAGGAAATAGGATCAGATTTAGCAATCAGCATATCAAACAGCTTTTCTTCTTCCCTCAAAGAAGGAAACTATTTTAATGCTCTCCAAGATTATCAAACAAGGGTTTCCCCTGTAAAAGCTCTTTTGGCTAAAAACGGAAGTGATAAAGGAAGCCTGAGATGAAACTATTACTTAATACATGTACATGCTTTAAGTTTCTTTCTCACCTTTACTTGTAGCACAGGTTTTTCAGGAAACAGAGATTTTTTTTTTTTCCAGAATCACAAACCAGACAGAGCAGCCTGCTGAGGACCCTGACACACATCTCAATCAGGAGCTCACGCCAGGAGGTTTCACCTACAGCCTCACTTGTTCTGTCGGAACGGGGATGAGGGGGTTGAAAACTGCACATTGAGAAGTGGTTGGTGTGTAGGTACCGTGACCTGCATTTCGGTCCTGACTCGGAACAAGAACAGGTTTTGTGACTGGATTTGGTGTGCAAAACTGAATTCCTCCTCTTCCCATCGCTGGCCATGCGAAACATCCCCTGGATCCACAGACTGAAAGAAGCTGAGCTCAAGAAGGCTTTCTCACTTAATTGCATGAAATAGTTAGAACACAGATCACATTCAACACGTTTTCTTTTTAGCAGCATCATTCATCCATTTTATTGTCGCAATTTCAATAGAAATTCCCCTGAAATTGCAGTTACGTGACTGAATCCTGGCTGTGGTGCAAAGACAACGTTGGGTCCATGCGGTCAGCTGTACCAGTTTTATTTTCAGTCATTAGCTACCAGTGCAAACCGCGTATTGACCAGAGAAAGCCCAATTTTCTCCGGGCATGCCTGACAAATGGTGTTGCTCTGCCTAGAGAGAAACAGAACGGATCGGAGCGCCGCTGCCAGAGGGCACGATGTGCTTCAGAGGCTGAGCGTCGCCTGAATAAAACACAACTGCATTATCAGAGCAGACCTGACATTACGCAGAGACAGATTTTGTTCCCGAAACAGATTTAGCTTGAATTTTTGGCCTCCTAGATACCAGCACTCATCAGGTGAGGTTATCTGCCAGCGTATAACAACTCCATATAAAGGCTATTAGGGAGGCTGTGGTGAACCGATTAGCGCAGAGAGCAAACCCGTGTTTTGAACAGCACGACGGAGCATCGCTGGCGCTGCTCCCACTTCTCCCCGTTTTCAGCCTTGCCAGAAGCAAGCAGTCAGGAAAAAAAAAGGAGATGGGAACTGCAGCTGGTGGGGTCTGCGGGCTCCACTGCAGCGCAGGTTGTTATATTACATCAGAAACACCAGCCAGCCCACACAGAGCGGCAGCTGGCCCGGAACATTCACGCCTCAGGCGCGAAACAGACGCAGCAAAACGTTCTGGTGCGAGGCTCAGCCCTGCTGCCGCCACGCAAGAAATGGGGAGGGAAAGGAAATCGTCCTTTGTTCTCCCAGCTTCAAAGCTGGAAAACTTAACACCGGTCTGCTGCAGCGGCAAGAAGTGACAAGTGACTGGAGTCTCGGGAAAATCACTCAGGAGATGAAAGCGGAGATGGGTGCAGCTCCCCACAGCCAAGGGAGGGCTCTGCTCCCACCACCCAAGGCCCTACCCCAGGGTCCGATTCCTGGGTGATTTTTGGCTTTAATTTCAAACCTTTGCAGGATGAATCACACCCACACACCAGGCACAGCGGCCAGGCTCCACAGCCACTGCCGCCGGGAACGCTGCTTGGCATGGCCCAGCACCAGGCACCCCGCTCAGAGCAGCCCAGAACCTTGGGACCCACATGCAAAAGAAAACCGGCTATGAAATAGGTTCAAAGGGCTAGTTTCTGTGATAATTCTCATTTTGGGGGTTTTTTTGTTTGGGTTTTTTTTTCCTCCATGTCTCCATTTGTACCCTCACAGAGGTTGCGGCAGTCTTCCTTCTCATACTTTAAGGATTATAATTCAACAGTCAGCGTTGTGTTGTGTGGAGGAATGGCTGCTTCACACGTTATCGTGTCTGGGTGAGGCTTTCCGAGTCAATGGGAGCAATAAATGGTATAAATATAAAGCTTTATTGCTTTATTTTGGTGTTGTTTTTTTTTTTCTTTTAGTTAAATTACTTTGTCTACAGAACTGCAGAGCTGCCTCTGACATTCATTGTTCTAAAAAGCAGAAGGAAAAAAAAACAAACACCAGAAAAAAAAAAAACAAACAAGTTTAAGAATGATAGCCTGACTTTGCCTTAATGTCCCCAGGAAAGAGAGCACTCACTCCAGAGCTAACCATGAACAGGTTTCCATCCACAACGGATACACACAGCTGAGTTAAAGCCAAGGGAAAAGGGGATTTTCCAATGGTACCACTGGCGGGTGCTTACGGAAGAAACAGTGGAGCTGCCACAATTTTAAAAATGCAGGATAATGAATGCAAGCAGCAAAGAGTATTTATGCAATTTTACATTTTGCTTTTTAAAAGGAAGACTAACAAGCAAAGATTAAATTGAGATGGCAATAACGATGCCACAAAAATACCCTGGCTAGGAAATTAAGGTGAGAAAAGTTGGAAGGAGGAAACCCATCACTGTCTCAGACACCACACACCCCCCAGCAATGGTGGGGATTCCACAGTGGGTCCCACTCCTGCAGCTCTGGCGCTTTTCCCAAGGGCAGGGGGAAGGCTGAATGTCCTACAAAATACCTTCTGTCGTAACTGACTGAGGTAATCAGAACACAGAGAAGAGTACTTAAGGGACACTTTTGTTCAGAAGTAGTTATTAACATGTTACTGTTACCATTTCACCCTGATGATCTTCATTTTTCTCCTTTGCTTTTTTATTTTTTTCTTTAGTTACAGGTAGAAATGGTCCTGAGAATTCACTTGACTAAACTATAGTTTGACCTAACCCAAGATAAATTAGAATAATTACCAAATCCCTCCCAAAATTCTGAGTTAGATCACCCCCCGCCACAGCAATGAGCACCACAGTAACAAGTTGGGAGAGACCTCACCTTCAGCCCAAGCTCAGTCAGATCAAGGCATTATCCAACAAGATTAACGAGATCTTACCTCAGAAGAGAGGAAAAGCATCACACCATTAACACAGGTACTGCCCAGTGAAGGTGCAGGTGTAAGCAGCGTTACACCAGCTTTGGGTCTCATTTTGCTAATGGTGCCAAGTTTGAACGTTATTGGTCTTCCCAGTGAGTCACTGCAGGCTCAGCTCTTCTCTCCTGCTGCTCCCAGTGCAATGATTCCTTGTTGTAAAACCCCATCCAGATAACCCCGTTACTCCAAGACAATTTGACACTACAGACAGATTTGGGAGCTTTATTTGCCCATCTGCTCGAGGAGGAGCACACCTGAAAATGGGGCACATGCACACCACAGTGGTTTTGACAGAGTCCCCCATCCGTAGGTCCGCTCTGTTGTGTTATTGAACTAAGAACACTTTGGCTCAACAAAAACCACTGCCCTCCAGCTTTGGAAATGGTGCATGAAGAGGAATTATCAAGAATATTAAACTTTTTTGTTTGGTTTTGGATTGAATTTTTTTTTAAGTCCCTAGTTGTTCCTGCTGAGCTGCAGGGCTGGATTTTGAACATTTTTATTCCTGCGGTATACCAGCAGTACATGCAGTGATCTCTGAACTGTGACATTTTCTATTCAGTTGTGTCATGGTTTAACACCAGACAGCAATAAAGTACTACGCGGTTGCTCACTCACCCTCCCCCTCCCAGGTGGAATGAGGGAGAGACTCGGAAAGGAAGGAAGATTCATGGATTGAGATGAAGATAGTTTATGGGACAGCAAAGGAAATAATAATAATAGTAGTGGAAAAAATATACAAAACAAACAATGAACAATTTATCACCACCTGACAGCCTGTCCCAAGCAGCAATCATGAAATGGAACAGAGAGCAGCCTCAGAATGATCCCAGGAGAGACGGAGAGCACTGCTCCCCCCACAATCCCACCCCACTTCCATGCCGAGTGTGACATTTATGGCATGGAATACTCTGGCCAGTTTGGGTCAACTCTACTGGCTACATCCCTCCCAGCTTCCTCTGCCTGGACATTATCAAAACCTGGGAAGCTGGAAAGTGTCTTTGGTCTCTCTAGCAAAAACTCATTACATGAGTGTATTATCACCATTCTTCACATACCCAACCCCATACTAAATCCAAACCACAGCAGCCACTGAGAAGAAATTAGCTCCATCCTGGTCAAAACCAGGACAGGGTGCATGTTTCCGCAGTGGCAGTATCGGGAGAAACAGAACCAGGCATCAGCAATGCTTGGAAGTTCAGCAAGTCAAACCAGAGGGTTTGGTTGTTGTTCTAGCATTACCATGGGAGAACCCCTGACATTTAGCCATCTACTTACAAATCCTGGCTTGGTTTTCTAAAATCCTCTGCACCCTTGTTAACACTTGCTGTAAGCTCATGCAGCAGCACTCGCGCAGAGAGCAGGCCGAGCCCTGCCCCGCCAGCGGAGAGGGGCCCACTTCCACCCGTTTACCTCACCTCCTCCATAGATCACTTCTAAACACATCGCACAAATAGAAATGCGACACGGAAGAACTACTTAAGCAATACAAATAGTCACCTTAAAGATGCTTTTAAAATAAGAGACAGTAATATTAAGAAAGAAAATATCTAAGGCTACTATAGCTACTGAGAAGTGTCTTGTTAAAAAAAAAAAAAAAACCCTGTCCTTTAAGCCTTTCATTGTACCACTGAAACCTGGAGCATCAACGTGCAACCCTGAGCACCAAGATGTCAAATTCTTGTCATGACTTACAGGAATTTAGGCATTGCCTACTCTACTTCCATTTGCGAAGAAAAAAAGAAAACCAAACAAAAACACACACAAAACAAAATGAGATTTGTATTCGGGTAGGGAGGGTAATTGATTGACTTAAGTGCAATGATTCAGAGTGTTTTTTTCTAAAACAGAGAATAACCAACAGAATAAGCAATATAATTTCTCTTTTCTGTATGACATAAATCCTTATCATTCATTTCTCTCCACTGCGGTTTGCCTTTTTGGCATAGTAAGGAAGAATATAAAATCCAGTTACAAAGATACCGCTAAAAGTATAACCATGAAAGTTCATTAATGTCAGGATTTTACCCATAGAACAGGAAAAAAATAGACATAAAACCGAGGAAGAATTAAGATGTAGAGGTGAAAACTGCAGGCTGTAGCAGCTGTGCTGCATGCATGTTAGCTCTGGAAGAATGTGGTGATCTCTGCCCCACACCTGCCTCCCGGCTCCTGCCCACTACCTCGGCAAGCGAGAGCCGAGCATCACAGCCGGCTGCAAGGGATCAGCCCAACGCAACTTATTCCTGGGCTCCTGCTGAGTCACTGTGTGCTGCACAGTGCGGGACAGTCACAGGATCTTGTTTCTTCACAGCTGCTGCTCCCTTCTCAAAGTAATCCCACAACCGAACAAGCATCCCTGCAACAGGGTCTGTGAAAATGTGAAAACCAGTTCTAACTGGGGAGAAACTCTTCAGCAGGGCCTGTTGTGACAGGATGAGGAGGAATGGTTTTAAACTAAAAGAGTGGAGATTCAGACTGGGTATAAGGAAGAAATTTTTTACCCCGAGAGTGGTGGAGCACTGGCCCAGGTTGCCCAGAGCGGTGGTGGATGCCCCATCCCTGGAAACATTCCAGGCCAGGTTGGCCGGGGCTCTGAGCAACCTGATCTGGTTGGAGATGTCCCTGCTCCTTGCAGGGGGTTGAACTGAATGGGCTTTAAAGGTCCCTTAGAACCCAAACCATTCTATGATTCTCTGAAGGTGTAATTACCTGATCTTGTTAACGACCTCATACTGCTCAAGGAGCTCCCAGCAGCCAGGCAGGAGAGCTCTGCACAGCAAGCCACCCCAAAGGGGGACATGTCAACAGTCCTTCAAACTCTTAAAATATCAGACAAATGAAAGAAAATGGCAGAACCATGACAACACGAGGCAGTTGTGGTTGAAAACGTGCAGTAAAAATAATCACTACAGTGGTGGGGCTCAAAAGAGAAATCTCCAGTTTGGGACCAAATCCTCTTTCCTTCATCCAGGCTGGCTGCCAGAGCTGATGAAGAAACCCTTAGCTCCGTATTGGCAGCATTAAGGACTTCAATGGTTTGATAAAATCTTGCATACCGAAATCCCTATTTGCAGGAGGGGAGGTTTATGATGAACAGATAGGGCTCAGCTCCCTTATTTTGGCAGATCTCGAGAGAGCACTTGACGGCAGCTGTGACGCATGGCACTGTTTCAGTCAGACCACGGGATATTCGGCACACGGTGTTAATCTGAGGCCTGGGTAGCACCGATTCTTTTCACAGGGATATCAGTTCCACCTATAATTTTCTATAGAAAATAGCCCATATGTAATTTTCATAATGCCAATTAAACTAAGACTCCCATTTATTAAACTGGATTAAAAAGCATTTTTCCAAGCTCTGCTAATGGTCCTTAAGTACCTTTAATTACAGCCTGGCCAGCAGTGATTGCGCTGCTCCAGACGCTCACAAGACAGCTGCACTCCTGACACTCGAGGCACATCCTCACCGCGCGCACGCCCACCCAGTTCGGGGTTTACTGGCACTGGCTTGGTGACAGGCTGGTTCCCAGCCCCAGGATGGTCACTGCCACACCGATGTCAATGAATTCCTTTTGGATTAGCACCCCTCTGCTCCTCCAGATCCCGCACAGGGGGGAGACAGCACACAAAGCGTGCCAAGGGAAGGCTGCAGCTCAGGGATGCTCATCAATAACTTTCCCCACTTCAGCAGTCACAAATTCCCTGTCCCTGTGTGAGCTTCTCTTGCCCTGCTTCCTGCCTTATGGATGAGCAGGTTCTTCCTCGCTTCAGGTGAACAGCCGTTAAGGATGAGCAACGGCGCTGTTTTGTGGAGGGCAGCTTCTGCTATTGACTCCTGCGGAACATGAGTCAATACTGCAAATAATTCATGTTACCAAGTGTATTGTAATAAAAATAAGAATTGCTCTACAGCAATAAAACATCAGTTTAAGTCGTCCATCAAGATGCAAACCATCTGTCACAGTTTAACCCCAGTCGGCAATTGAGTACCACACAGCCGCTCACTCACCCTCTCCCTCCCCAACAGGATCGAGGAAAGAATCGGGAAACAAGGAAAACATGTGGGTTGAGATTAAGATAGTTTACTAGGATACCAAAGGAAGACAATAGTAACAACAAAATACAGGGATAAAGCACACAAGACAAACTATGCTCAATTTCTCACCCCCTGATTACCCCATGACAGGTACAGCCCTGCCCAAGCAGCAATCATGGAAATGAAACCAAAGAGCTATCCCGAGCAGAAAGCAAAGGAGCCAGAGCATGCTACCCCCCCAGCCAACTCCCACTTATATACTGAGCATGGCATTTACGCCATGAAATACTCTTTGGCCAATTTGGGTCAATTATTCCAGCTGTATCCCTCCCAGCTTCCCACATCTGCACATGAGCAAGTCCTGGAAAGGTGGAAAAAGTCCTTGGTCTCTTTAGCAAGAACTCATGACATCAGTGCATTTATCACCATTCTTCACATACCCAGTCCCATACTAAATACAAAA
Source organism: Ardeotis arabs (assembly GCA_011801015.1). Taxonomy (NCBI): domain Eukaryota; kingdom Metazoa; phylum Chordata; class Aves; order Otidiformes; family Otididae; genus Ardeotis; species Ardeotis arabs. Next base: position 112,735 of record JAAGAY010133676.1, read on the forward strand.
CACAGCAGCTACCCAGGAGAAAATTAGCTCCATCCCCGCCAAAACCAGGACGCAGCCACAGAGGCATGAAATAGTTTAAATCAACTGCCAGGAAAGGTTTCGTTTCTGTGATGTCTGGGGATTTTTTTGTTGTTGTTTCTTTTGAAGTTGCCAACTAGCAAAGCAAAAGCTTTCCATGAAACACAGACTCATTTACCCTGCATTGAAAGGATGGAGGTGGGAGTTTATTTTCTCTGCCAGAACAATGAGCGCAGCTCCCTTACGCTTTTATTTAAAGCCATAAGTCTGCAGGTGAACAAAAATCCTCCCCAAACACCGGCGCTGACTGTTCACTGGCTCTTTGCAGTTGCTGCTTTTAGTCTGAGTCTATGTACAGAGCAGCAGGCAGCTGCTGGCCCAGCTTTCCATGGCCCACGCGGGCAAGCTGATGGGGGCCGAGCTGGGTGGCACCGGCATCCCAGCTGAGGAACACTGCTGCTGCCTGACGGAGCATGCACAGTGTCAGGATCTGTACAGCAAGCCTCCTACGGAGAATACTTTAAAGATACTACAACTGGAAACAAAAAAATTCATTGTGGGAAGGCCCGAGTGTAGCAGTATCTTAGGAATTTTGGAAAGAGTGATCTAGACAAGGTAAAAATATCGAAAAGTGCTGGTTCTACCAGCAATAAGGCCATGAGCTAGGACTGCCAAATGCTAAAAATGCAGAATGACAAGGTTTGTCTCATGCTTCAGTCTAAAAGACCAATTTCAAAGTGGATCTTGGACCACAAGGAAACGTTCAAAGATGCTCATTATATGATAACGCAAGTACTGTGTCTACAGCTCACCCTAAAACATCAGCCCTCCTGCACAAGAGGGAAGACATCCCAGCTGAAGCAACAGACAGCTTGGGCAAGGAGCATCACCTCAGGTTACATATTTCTTGTGCATTGCTTTTTCAGAGTTTTGAGAAAGATGAATTTGAAAGATAAATTCTCATTGTAATTGCTCAGCAGCAATAGCTTGTGGCCGAGGAATGATCCAGCATAGAGGGCAGAGACAAAGAACTGCAAGGGGTTAAACTGCCTTGAAGCAGGAATGCCACAAACAGAGAGGAATGAAGTTTCCCTGGATGAGGAGATAAGAAAGAGACTCATCGTGGTCTTGTAGCCACCCTGGCATGGGAGGGTCAGGGGCCACCTCTGGGCAGCAGAGCTGGGCTGGGGGATGGACCCAGGGTTGGGCTAAGGGTGCCCCACGCAGCCGCTCCTGGGACAGGTGCTGGTGCAAGCGGATTGATGGAATCTGCTCATGATACATCTTTGCAGACTCCACATAGAGCTCTGACTGGAGAGCACCAATTGCTCCAGACTCCCACTCTCCTACCAGCCAGGGACCTCAAAACCCCTGCTTACCTCTGGCAATAAACTGACTCAAGACCAGGTACCTTACCGGGTGTCTTCACTTGGACCCTATCCCAGAAGCTGTGTTACCTGCACCAGGGACCATGCAGCACAGCATCCTGCCATCCAGAGCTGAAAATCCAGGTGTTTTCTGTCCTTTATGGAAACCTGAGATTCCATACTACTGGCTATTGTACATCATGCACTCACTTAACAGCTTTATTCATCTGCTAAAGGCACAGCCGCTCGTTCTCAGCAGCTTTTCCTCAGATCCCAGTGCACACTGAGGGGATGCCGTGGGACATTTATGTGCGGGTACACAATCCTCCTGCTTCCAGAGCACAGCCCACATGAGCAGATCTCGGCTAATCCCCGACAGACATCCCACTCGGGCAAGCGCATCTGCTCAGCAGCCTTGCTGTGCCTCCTTGTTCCAGGGATGCAACCAGCCCTGTGAGACAGGGAAGGCTTTGCTCTGATGTTCACTGCAGTGCATTTCATACTCCAATACCAAACCAGAACAGCACCAGCAGGTTTCCTAGGGAGGAGCACGACTTGGGGTGCACCCTGACACACAGCCCTGGGGCCAGTGCTCCCAGCTGATGGGGGACAGCAGGGTCACGCTGCCAAATTCAGCACTGGTCCCTCCAGGAGGCAAGCACGGGGTCGCAGATGAGCCAAACTGGGCTGATGCAGCCTGTTCAGATTTGTGCTGCCAGTAGAGAAGAGGAATTGGCACCTGGGGGAAGCCCAGCACAAGGCTGGTTATGGGAGATCACATCCTCTGAAGGATGAGCGGAGCTAATGGGAGAGCTCTGCAAGTACTTCACCCAGAAGATTTATGCAGCTTTGTGAACCAGGCAGCCTATGAAGAGAAAAGTGCTCCATGGCAATTTGCTCAGTTCGTGTTACAGCTCTAATGAAGCTGCAGCTCTCTCACAGTGGCAAGAACCAACTCCTCAATCCAAGGGCTGTGTCAAATCAGCAGGAGCTGGAGGCCTGATTTTTCATGTCTCGGATACTGTTTTCATAGGAGTTTAGTCATAAAGCTAACACCTTTGGAATCACAGGCAATAAAGACAGCTTTCACTGATACATATTTCCCTGACACATTTCCCCGTTTCAAATTCAAACTCGGAGCAAGCTCAGAGCAGAAAGGCGCAGGGACCCATGCGCTCTGGAAGTGCAGTGAGTAATTAAGTTCAGCTCTGAAAAGATTAAGAGTGCTTGACTATTGCACACCTTCCAAATGAATTTGAAAGCACCAATTTGTTTAAATATCAGCCTGAAAAACTTCAAATGAGAAAAAGCAGAAGTATCTCTGTAAAGGGGAACATTTGCCCGTGCAGGGGCAGGAGGGGTCCTGCCGAGAAGTCTGCGAGCGAAATCGCAGTGCCTGATGCCAGAGAAACCCTGGCACTAGGGACACTGTACCAGGCTCTGCCCCAGCAGCCCCGCACCACCAGCCAGACATCCCAGCAGGCTGCTTCAGAGGAAAGATGGGTAGAAACTCCCAGCAGGACCTGTTGGGATAGGACAAGGGGTAATGGTTTTAAAATAGAGGGAGGCAGATTCAGATCAGACATAAGGAAGATATTTTTTACACTAAGGGTGGCGAGACTCTGGCAGAGGTTGCCCAGAAGATGCCCATCCCTGGAAACGTTCAAGGCCAGGTTGGATGGGGCACAAAGGATGCAGATACTTTGCTTTCTCTGTTCACCATTTCCCCCTTACCAGGCCATATAAACTTTTTTTTTTTTACCAAAGTCATGCACTTGCTAAAAGAAGCAATTTCCAGCTGTACTTTTCACCAGTATATTGTTATTGCAAAAGAAAACAGTCTCTTACAGCTTCTTTTATTCATACCATCTATTAATTTGTTCTTAGAAGCTAACCTCCCGCTGAGTTGCGCCTCCTTAGCATCGCTGCTATCATTTTAGCACAGAGATTGGATCATTTTTGTTTCGATGGGCGCTTACTAGGGCACCCAAGGGTTGTTTCCACATGAATTCACACACTTGCACACCTGCTCAGGTGCCAGAGCAGAGCAGCACCCAGCACTGAGGGGTGGGTTTGTTGGGGCATGCTGGCATCAAACCCTCTTTTACATTCATGAGTCATTGGTATGATGTAAGTGAAAACCAGGACTATTTCGATATTTGAAGCTTTTCAGAGGGAAGACATCCACATTCCCTCCCCTACAGCATTTCCCCGCACCACCAGACCTCTTGGTGACTGGCCAGAAGGGTCAGATCACAGATCTAACAGTTCCTTCTTGATGGTCCTTGCAGGAACGCACTGATCGAGGTGGTTTTATGTACTAGCAGAGAAAAAGCTGCTTTCAGAAACAGGGAAATCCATCCATGGTGGGAGCACTGCAGGCCCAGAGCTGCCCACACCTTCCACGCAGCAGGACCAGTTTGGCCTTGTCAGGGTCCAGTCACCAGAAAGGAGAGCAGACAAAGAAAACAGGCTGTGAAAGTGTTGGACTGCGCAGACAAGGGAGGTGCAGTTCTGGTGAAAACATGACCATCAGCGATGGAGACAGGAATAAGGAGTTAACTGCTTCTTCCTGCCTCATGTTGGCTGTTTTGGGGAAGGGAGGAGAGGAACTCACCAACTTCAGAAATTGAGAAGCAAGGCCTCCTGTCAGCTCTGCTCCTTCCATAAACATGGGAACCCTCAGTCTGCAGCATCAGCTCATCCTAACTGAGCCTCTCGTCCTTTCCTTCCCAGCACTTCACAAAGAAAACCAGGAGATTAAACGGCTGGATTTTAGCAAAAAATAAAAAAAAAAAAAAAAGGAATATTCAAGCAGCAAGCTAAAACACACCAGATGAAGAACAGCTCAAGGCTTCTTACGAGAAGTTAGCAAGAAAAACAAAAACTCTGGTGCCCTTAAATGACGTATAACTGTAAAAGAACAAAGAATAAGGGTACTCTGCCCCAGACTACCAGAGACCCCCATGCAGGTGCAAAAGATTCTGGGATGATTGGCAAAGAGGGCAGCATGCCACACTTGCTCAGCATGATGAGTATTTAGAGTATTTACCTAATATATGTGCCTGCCTGTCTAACAAGTGAAGTATTTTAACTTTTAATGTACAAATATAAACTGAAAACCTCAGTAGGTGTGTTCGATTTGTGAAAACCTTCTGCCTCACACCCCGTGCAGAATAAAGCAACATCTCCTCTCCAGATGTCCTTTGCTCGTGTTTCAGGAGTCATTTTCCATTTCAGCTGAGAGGCACCCACCTGATTGCCAAGCACAGGCTCTGGTGAAGGACGGCTCCGCACCCACCCCAGCAAAGGCCGCTGGCCTGCCACGCGTGGGGACATTGCTGGCACAGCCTCACCACCCCGTGGGTTGTGTCATCTCCCAGATCTACTTTTTAATTTTTCCTGGGCCTCTTAGCCACCTGCTTACATCCACTTTCTCTCCTTCCCTGTTTTCATTTTTTAGAAGATTTTCATTTTTTAAATGCTTACTTTTTCTCTGCCATCATGTTCTTAGCTTTCCCCCTGAGCCATGGAGAGTTTCTTGGAACAGCTTTGATTTCATGTTGGATTTGGCACAACGTTTAGTCAGCCTCCTAACACAAACTTCAAAAGCACCACCAGCCTGCTCACAGGCTCCTTGCTTTTCGGGTTAAAAAAAAAAAAACACCGCCACTAGTTGCCTAAGGTTTTCTTCAGACTCTCCCCTTCAAATTGTTTATCTGTGTCTGGGATGTATTTGCTTTGCTCCCTCCTCCCGCTGTGCTACATCCCCCCAAATCACAGCTGTTACTACCCAGTAATGCAGTAAGCCAAATATTTATTGAATCAGACTTTTCCCATCCAAGTCCAAGACAGAGAATCCCTTCTTGTTCTACAACTGGTCAGGAGGCATCGTTCACACTTCAGCAGCTCATCCCTACACCTCGTCCTGCTGCGACGCTCACCGAGTCTGTGGGGAGACCTGAGCTCTCCGGCTAAACACACTCACTGTGTTTCTGCACATCCTCATCCTCACCCAACACATCCGGATGGCACCGCTGTCTCACATGGGGCCCGGCAGTACAGCCCTGGCACCACGTTTCTGTTACCGGCCTGCGATGCCACCTGGAGAAACCCCATTGCTCTCATCTCTTCCCACGATGTTTTTACTCCTTCACACCCCACGGTGTCTCGCACATCCAACACCCAACCTCATCCGCTCTTCTTACACCGCCAGCCTAGCAATGCACGTACACACCCTAAAGATGGGTTAAAACTGTTACTTTTTGTTTGTTTCTCTTAAAAACACACATAAAATAATTATTACTAGCGTGCTGAAAGACAAAGTAGTCTTGTATCACCTGAAATAGAAGGTGGAATTTTTCTTTTTTTTTTCCCCACCTTTAGACAGTATTTAAGCCTCAGTAGCTCCCCAAAACAAACTTCAAGAGGGAGAATTTTCTGGAGAGTTTTCATCAGGTCACATCAGCAGTAACTGAAACACACGAGCAACTGGGGCACACAGGCACGCTGAGGAAGCGCACCCGCTGCCGGCTCCGCATCCCTTCTAACCTTGTAAAAAGCACATCCGTATCAGCACTGTAAAGATTACCCAATTTTAAAGAGAGAGAAAAAAAAAAAAAAAAAAAAAAAAAAAAAAAAAAAAAAAAAAGCACCTTGCAGATAAGTCACTCCCCACGTGGAATGAGGTCGTCTCTCCAGAGGGAGCACGAATTGCACGAATTTACACTGCTTTTCACTTAAAATTGCTTGCTTTTGGGAAGAGGCAGACAAGTCAGCGGTCGGAATGACGGCAGGAACCAAAGGCGTCAAGTTAAGAAGAAAAAAAAAGTAAAACAAAAGAACAACAAAAACTATCCTCATGGAGTGCACGTTTAAGCCCAGGATCCCTGCGCTTCGTCTGTGAAACAGGATTCTCACACGGACCCGCGCGTGTGCGCGTCCACGCGGGTCAGGAATCCCGCAGCGGGTGGGACGGGCTGTCACGCAACACGTACCACTACTTAACTGAGAAAAGGACAGCAAGCGCTGCTTGGCTTGCTTTTGTTTTCAGCCATTTCACGCGGGAATGAATACGAATGAGAGGGAAACGCAACAAAAAGCCTCAAAACCGGCAGGGAGCCAGGGAGCATCGTTAACCGCCCCCACCCAGCCCTCCCGGGACCTCAGCAGGGGGGGAACCAGAGCGTTCACCCCCTTGTCCCAATGGGTCACTGCTACCCAGGGCAATGGGTCACTGCCCCCTCCCGCCGGCTCAGTCCCGGGTGTCCCACGGGATGGGTGACCCTTCCTTAGGACCTGGACAGGGCCACAGCGGCCAAACTCCGTTCCCTGGCAGCCCCCCTCCCCAGGGGGGCTCTGGCTTTCCAGGGGAATCTGGGGAGCAGAGCAAAGCATCCCCAGCAGATCGAGGTGTCCCTCATCCCACACTTGGCTGCCTCGAGCATGCAAAATACACTGCTGCTAGGAAAAAAAACAAAACAAAACAAAACATTGCCCCAAGTTTTACACTGCCACAAACAGAAGCATACAGGCTGCTATCCTATCAGCCTCTAGCATTTCCACATGTGCTGCCATCTCTTTCCAGACTAATTCTCAAAGTTGTATTAAAACATAGCCCACCAGTCATGCATCCACCAAATTCCACTCTTAACACCCAAAAGAGCAGAAAAACCAAACAGAAACCAAACCCAAGTCCATCTGAAACACCTATCGACATCAAATTGCTTACTCACCTCACAGGCAGCAGCCCTCCTCCACCAGCATTCCCCCGGGAAGAACCAGTGGGGCTCTGGACCACCGCCCCTTTAAAGGGCCCTCCACAGGTGGCAATTGTTAGCTCACATTAAGATTAAACAATGCCTAATTAAGACCTGCTAATTCTGCTAGACTGATTTTAGTAATCACACTAAAATTGTTGCAACCACAGATTTATTTAAACTGGAATTTAAACTGGAATTAAGAGGTGGAATGAGCATTGTACATCATTTGGGGAGCTCCCCCCAAAATCGCTGATTTATGCGTACCAGCTGTACCTTATTGGCCTCCTTTGCAGTTTGATTTCAAAGCATGCCCTAGCTGCGCTGACCAAGGCATTCGTGTCTATCTCACAGGGGTCAAGCAAACCACTTCTCCTAAAATCACGTAATTCTGCTGGTCTGTTTTGGTGCTGAATGCTGCTGGCCCTGTAGCTGAAGTCGCCCCTAACCCATGGCCCCTCGGTCCCACGAGCATCTTCAGGAAGAGTTTGCAGCTTGTGCACAAGCACTCCTCTAAATGTAGGGCTCTTCAGTAAATGGGTTTTAAAAAAGAATCGGAAAGACTAATTTAGGAACAAAGGGACATGTTTTAATTGCTGCTAGATACTTGAAGGCATCTTTCATGGGACAATTAATAAAGTGCCCCAAGGGAGTGAAGACACCAACATATCACATTCCAGACAAGAATTAATGACCCCATAAAATATTCCCTGGTGTACCTTAAAGCCAAACTGGCAATCTTTATAAATTAAAAATTAACATTTCCAAGCCTCCTACTGGCAGCAGCTGTATTGCTGAAGAAATTAGTGACAGCCTTGAAACACCCCAACAAACCAAACCAAACAAGACAGAACACGGTCGCAGCGCTTGCAAATGTTTTCTTCTTTAGCAATCCCAGCTCCTGACAAACGGCGGACGTAGGCTGGTATTACCAGGCTGGCAGCAAACCTGTTATTTCTGAACTTGTTCTCCGATACAGTATAATATGCTGTTGATATTGATGTTATGTTGCCAATCCTTTGCCCTTGCAAAATTTCGCAGAAGAGAAATGCATAGGCCATGAACTGAACTGCAATTTTTTTTAATGACAGGCCAGTGAAGATTGAAGGAGCAGTTCCCCACCGTATATCAATCACTATTTCTCACTGCCCTCAAAACCGGGAAAATCTGCTTGGTAAACGACAGTGGCTTTAAATGTACCCAATCAAAACGTGTGTTTAGTCTAAAACTCTAATGTCAAAAATCTCCCATTCGTACATATTGTTTTGACAAGGGAAATAATGTGTTTTGCAAAGTTTACTTCACCAAAATGAGATTTGTTGAAGTCGGTAGAATGAATGGGCTTGCTCATAGTAACGGCTGGCCAGGGAGCGATTCTATTCCGTGGAAAACGCTGCTGCTGTAAATATTGGTAAATGCTGATCTGCATAACAGAACTGGGAACTTTTGCCTGTTTTATGGAAGAAGTGGCTGCTTTGTGGCTTCTTTCCCCCAAGGCCAGGCTGCTGGGAGGCGGCAGGCGATAAGCTGGGACTGGGGGCCCCAGCACCATCTTGCTCATTGTGCCCAAAAATGTGAGAATGGTTTGTGGGTGGAACGTTTGAGGTGTTAGACACAGCAGAGCATGCATGGCAAGGGGTTTTCAAGCCACGCCAATATTCCCTCTAGACTCCACGGACCCCACATGCGGTAGCTCCTGCACTACAGTGAGCAACACAAAGGTGCAACCCATCCGCCTCCGCGGGCAGGTGCCGGTGGTGGTGGTGGAGACGTTGCCCACGGTGTGGCAGGACACCAGCCCTGCTGTGCTGCCTTCTGCAATCCTGCCCAGGCAGGAGGAGCAGGGCCCGAAGATGCTGAAGGAACACTGCTTTTCAGACAAGTGGTTCTGGCCTTTTAGTCTTCATTTCTCACGCAAAGTTAAACTTTTTATTCAAAGAATTCATGTATTTTGCCATGGGGCTAAGCAGTCCACGATCCCTTTATCCATAACCCATTGTCCAACTGCTCAGTGTCAGGCTAAGCTGTTGGATCCTCCAGAAAAAATCCCACTTTTCCCCTCTTCCTGGGAGCCAGCAGACCGAGCAGAATGGGTGTGCAAACCGGGCTGGCACTGAGGGCACAGCGGCACCGGCGTGACACGGGGATGGCTGCAGGCTGATGAGTTGTGAGCGTGCTTAATGGGAGTGCTATGGACATCTGATGTGGTGATAAACATATCCTGAGAGTTTAAGCTTCATCATGTGTAAATCCCTGTTACGATGTAACAGTGACACAAGTGAGAGTCTTTTACAAAAGTGGAATCTTAAAAAAAAACCACAACACAAATCGACTTCCCAAAAAAACAGGAAGAAATAAGTGTCCGGCTCTAGTCTAGTTAATATAAAATAATTGAATAGAGGCAACATGAATCGAATTTGCAAGGTATTTGACTTAAAATGTACAATATTCACATTAAAAATTCTTAGGGAAAAAACCCACTCTGGATGAATAACCGAGTGGCTGATGTAAGGAAAAGCAAATATCAGCGAGCCCTCATCCCCCGGTGTGCTCCTCACGGGGCCCCACCACGCCCGGTACCAGAGACGCTGCTGTCACACCTTCACCAACTGGTTGGAAGGAGAAAGCAGTAATACTGTCATTAACCGTCTGGGAGGAGAAAGCACCCCCACGACCAAACAATCTGTGGCAGGGGTGTTAATGGCAACAGGAAAGACGGTTTGGGAAAGATGGGCCCATTCCAACCCAACCCTGCCGGGGCAGCCAGACCCAGCCCGATGCGCCCTGTAAGAGACACGCAGACTGGGACAGAGCTGGGAACTGCTTTAGAACTCACTGTAACGCAGCACATTTGAAAAAGGAAATGTATCTTTATTTTTAAGTTTTGCATTTTTCATTTTCTTCTCCGCCCATGGTTAAAACTGTGGGTTTTCTTGCTTTCTCAGGGTTTTCTCTGTTTTGACGCCTCCCTCACTCTGCCGTTGTTTCAGAAACCATTGCTGAAAGCACAGGATGTTCCTTGTTCCCGCTGTAACCGTAGCGCCCTGTGAACAAAATACGCAGCCAAATTATGATGCGCATCTGAGGAAGGCTTGGTTGTAGCGGAGCCACGCAGCAGCCCCCCCCACCCCCCCGAAATGGGATGGTTGCTTTGCAGATCGCTGAGGCGTGAGTGGGAAAAGCCCCTTCGGTTCCCTTCGGAGCTGGCGTGCCAGCGGATGCAAATGATTGTCTGTTTATACTGCGGCACCATCTGCACGTCCCCTCTTCTGGTGTAAATTATATGTTGAGCACAGAGCTTGGACCGCAGCTGTCAAAACCCCATCAAGCTCGCTGCGTACGCCAACAAACCATCCCACAGATCCTCCTGTTTCCCAACTGGTTTTTGGCAGGGGGGAAGGACTGGTGAGACAAGGAGATGCTGCCTAAAGTGCAGCTTTTACTACTCAATATTTTCCCTCTCTGGGAAAGCTGCTGTTTTGTGCCTGCGATCTGGCGGCACTTCCCCGGCAGACGCGGGACCTCTGGAGAGGGGAGAGAAGGAGGTGAAGGAGACCTGGGTACCGAGGCACACCATCATACAGCCCCCTGATTTATCTCTGCACCAAGGAGAGTCACCCAGCAGCGAGGTGGCAGGGGCACTGCACATGTCGCCGCGACTGCTGTACCTCCAGGCACACATTGAATTTTCTTCTGTAACTAAAGCAAGGGACAAAGGTCAGAAAAAAATAGAAAAATTGATCTCCAGTCACAACTCTACGTGTTCCCCTGCTTTAAAAATGATCATGGCAATCAAAAGAAATTGTGTAAAGCTTAAGGGTAACTTCCTCTGAACATCTCAGGAGGGTTTTGCATTAGATTCGCTTGGCACCTTGAGCTTCTTAACGGCTCACGCAAGCACGAGACGCTAACTGCAGCTGATATCTAACACGTGGTCTGTGGACGGCTGGATACCTCTGGGACGTCACTAAAGCCACCGGGAGAGCAAGGGCTCGGAGCTGGACCTGTCCTCACGCTCATTTTCTAGGGCTGTAGCCCGTTTGCCAGGGCTGTACATGAGCGTTCCCTGAACGGAAGGAGGACTTTTAAAATACATGAGTACTGTTTGTATAAACATACTCACACATACACATACATATATACTTTTTATATATACCTACCTATATAAAATATATATTTTTATGTATAATTTTATTTATGTATTATCTATTTTATAAATAATTATACGTAGTCATATATGTTTATATACACAGAGACAGTACTTACACACAAGTGCTTTACACACAAGTGCGTGCTCAAAAGTGTGGGAAACCATAAAGAACCTGTTCAGACCCACTTTCCCACCCTGCCTCATGCTGATTTTGTCACTGGTGTTTACTTCCCCACACCAGAAGTTTTTGCCCAGGCCTGGGGACGGAGCGAGGTGGGGAAGCAGCGACGTGCCAGCCCCACACCCGCTGCCACGAGCTCTTTGGGTCACTGACACCGGGGCGTTACACCACAGAAAACAGGACACAAACCAAGAACAATCCCTTTTTCTTTTTTTTTTTTCCAAATGGGACATTTTTTTCAAAAACAGGCTGTGTGAAATCTCTTGGGAAAACGCAATGGTCAATAGGATATTAATCGAATTATAACAAAACTGAATTTTCTGAGCCTTACTCCGAAAACCAAGGCCATGAATTTTCCTCATCAAGACTAACGAAGGAAATCTGGCATATTATTTCTTACAGCGGGAAGTGAGAGAGAAAAACTTGAAAAGCAACTTTCCCATGAAATTGCTTTAACTTTCCATGTCTGTTAAGCTTCCTAGTGGCTTAAACCTCCAAATCACTTTGAATATTCACCATTCCGACTCTGGCACCGTTGTACAATTTGGCGTGATTGCAAATCACCCAACGACAGCCCGGAGCAGGGGGTGCAGCAGGCAGTTACAGCATTTATTAAACCTTTGTACTGCAAGTGCCGCTCACTCAGCACAGTGTTGCACAGCACACAAGAGAATTACAGCTGTGATGCGTGAAAGGATTTTTGTATTCCGGTGTCTTCTCCATTCTGCTTTGTCTTAGTGCTCCATTATAAGTTTTGCTAAAAGGACTTGCACATTTGCCAGGGTTTGTGTTTTACATCACCTACTTGCTGCTAAATTGTTTATAGCAGTTAGGCAACATCCACTGTGCCATATGTTACTGGGATAAAAACAAACACACACCAAAAGAAAACTTGAAAACAAATTTTGTGAAAAGAAATATCATTTCACTCTAAAGAGGGAATTGAGGCTTTTTTCCCTTGTATAGCCACCTTATGTAAGCGGCGTCACAACCACAGCCGGTTGTGCGCTGACCCGTGGAAACCAGGGCCAGGCAACAGGGAAAACCAACTCAGCGCAGACATCTGTGAGTGCATACGTTGTCCAAGATGAATCGTGTGAGATGATTCAGGCAAAACAGAGGAGAAAATGAACCAACAAAAAAATCCCAAAGGATATAACAAAGCTGCTAATGTAACGCTAATGTAATAACATCCCATGGAAACTCTGCCGTCGCTGCCTTCTCTGCTGCAGACACAGCTACAGCCTGGGAGGCGCGGCTAGGCGCAGTTTACATTGGCCGTAGGCTAAATCCAGCATTGCGGCAGCACAGGTGAAGGACTGAACCACAGAAGCCTTTGCTGTTTTAGGGTCATTAGTTTTCTCAACAAATATTTGTGTTCAAAGAACACATAGATGTGGCACTTCAGGACATAGTTTAGTGGACATGGTGGTGTTGGGTTGATGGTTGGACTTGATGATCTTGGAGGTCTCTTCCAACCTTCAGATTCTACGATTCTATTTACGGTTGTGGTTTCACTCTTGCAGAACAGAAGACAGCCCCTGGAACACAGCATGCCATGTCTGGGCTCTTCCAGAGACACTGCCGGTGGCACTCAGCCTTTACAAGTGATTCTGTTTATCCCCAAGCAGTTGTAAGGGATGCCCTGGACCCTTCACATAGGATGGGCACATGCTGGCGGCTCTTTGCACCGCCACCGCCCAGCCTCCCTGCGTCCTCCCGACGTGGGCTGAGCTTAATGGGATGGTGAGGGCTGAGTCCTGTACCAGCACCTCATGCAGCCGTGTCCCCATGCCCTCCGTGTCCCCCAGAGTGGTCGTTCTCCTCCATTGGGTTGAGCATGGCATACATGCACATTTCCCACCCTATGGACCTAAACCCCACGGGACACGAACATCCCTTCATTAAGGTCCAGTTGGCACTGAAAATTTCCACAGCCTGCAAAAACCGTCTGTTAAGTGAAATGCCTCTAAATAATCTAATGCCTTATGAAGGGTTCTCAAGAAACACGCTCTACTGATGCACATTTCAGTGACCTGAACCTGTGAAGGTCACAAGAAGGGGAGGAAATTACACATACACTAAGCCGACTTAAGAAGCCCATTCTGCCAGAGCCGGTATTTTGTTATTCATGACCCTGAGGTGCTAATTTCTTAAGTGATAATGAGAGGTAACCTACACATTTAACAGCCAAGAGCCTGGTAATGGAGAGAGATTCTTGTCACCTCAGGAAGCTTTACTCTAATTTAATACATAACAACCAGAAAAGGAGCTTGGATTTCACACCTTCTCTCAGGGCTGTCACCTTCCCCAAGAGCACAGCAGACACTCCTTGTGTTCTTGTTTGAGGAGAGAAGAGCTGAGAGGCAAAGCTGCTCCTTAGTAGAAATGTGGACAGGGAAAACAAAACCATTGGACTCTATTATTTTTTTAAATGTTAAATATCCATTTTGCACACTCAATAAAAAGCTGTTGGTACTTCCAAAGGAGGCAGAAAGCTGCATGTTCATGCATTTCTGAGATTTTGCAGTAAGTGCAAACCACGCACAGACGCACATGAACACGCAGTACATAAACTGTTTTTTTTTTAAAAAAAAAAAAAAATCACATTTTATAAGCACAGGATTTTGATTTTAAAATCCCATTTTAAAACAAAAATTTTAAGGTGACTTATTTATTCAATATTTTCACAAAAATAAAGCGTGGTGTTTGGGCAGCACTACCAAGAGAGACCTTGGATACAATAAGCCAGTTCTAACATTTGCACCTTTGGTGTCTGACCGTCAGTCTCACAAGATCTGTCCAAAAAGATAACGAGCTTTTACCATGTTACAAAAATTTGCAGCAAATTACACGATCTAGTTTACAAATGGCTTACACAGTTCAAGACTGAGAGTGCATCCTTTTTTTCTCCTAAGTGTAGGAGTGAGGGCAGTTTTTTTTCTTCTTCTGACGTTTAAATAATAAAAATCTTGACAGGTTTGTTGGTTCAATAGGAGGCAGAAGAAACAAACGTGCAGGAACATTAAGCACATTGGCCCCATAATCTCTTAAAAGGTTGTGATTACTGTTTTTTTATATCCTGAGTCTTCCAAGACACCCGCACGCGTGAGTTAGGACAGGGGCTGTGCGCTGTCGCTGCCCTCACCTCCCGGGACGCCCACCAGTACGCGCTCATAGCAGCCCTGCCCTCCCTTTTGCTGGTTTGCCCTTTAGTCTTCTGAAACGGGCTGCTTCCAAGAATTCACCGAAGGCAAAGCCTTGCCTCGCAGCGTGAAGTCCTGCATTTCCCTTCCCGTGGGGGTCTCCTCTGCTCTCACCCCGCAGCGCGGTCACCCAACACCTTAAATTGCCGATTCAGCAATCCTGCCGCTGCACCCTGTCACGCCAGCCTCATCCGGATGAGGGAAAATACAGGTTAAAGAAATTACGTGAGTGGCTTGGCACATTACGGTATGGGATGTCAAAGAGAGCAAACTCCTTCCCATGGCTGGTGCATTGATGGACAGGGCTTTTTCGTTTGATCTGGCAGACCATGGGCAGGGGATGCTCCTGCTCTGCATCACATGGTGCAGCAGAAATCCTTTTGGCCATGCAAAATAAGCCCCACACCTTCAGAACCTGTTGAATTCCTTGTGTTACAGAGAGGATGTCCCACGGGGTTGCCCATCGGTAATGGGGCATGGCTTGTGTCGGTACAGGTTCTCCAGTTGATGTGGAGATGGGACCGCCACGAGCACCTCTAACACAGGGTGTGCGGGGCACACCAACACTCGAGCAGATGCATTGCCTTCATTGCCTCTGCCATGGCCCTTGCTGATGGACCAAGAGCCTGTCAAAACTCTTCACACCAACTTCATGGCTACCCCGTATGGCACTGGTCACTTACTGGCCCCAGATAGCCACACACCAGACAAGTCTTTAAACACCAACCAAAACCAGCTATTGTTTGAAATATTGCCCAATACGTCTTCCAGGCACACAAAGTAATTCTTGTTAAACTCGTGTTTACTGAAAATCCTTTTTTTCTGCAGCGCTGTTTTAACCAAGTTGCCATTATCTCCTCAGAAAAAGGCCGAGATGTGGACATCTGCTCCACGATTAGCTGCTGCCTGCTGCGTTTGTGCCACTGGGATTTCACTGAGCTTCCAGTTAAATCTCTTCTAGCTCTGCTCTACGCCCTTCTTCCGCTTGCCTTCCCTCTCCTTGGGCAGCAGGAATTCATGGTCCCAGTGGTGGCAACACTGAAAAACCCTGGGTTTTGCCACCTTGTTCTGGCAGAGCAGAGGAGGCAATTAGCAAGGGAACATCACCACTGCTGCACCACTTCTTTCCAAATTTCGTCTCTTCCCGTTATGGAGCCTGATGATCTGTGAAGACTATAAACCATCCACCCAGCAGCCGTAGTGGGCTTTTAAAGCCTGAGCTGCTGCCAGGGTTTCCAGCTCCGCAGCAAAACACCGTTCCCTTCAGCTGCTCGGCTTCCAGCTGCCAAAAGCAATGGTTTGCATCTGTCAGTGCCATCTTGTTTCCCTAAATTCAAGTCCATCACCATTTGGAAGCATCACAGTCAACAATAAATGGTCTGTGGGAGGCTGCAGTCCAAAAAACCACTCCAGTTCATCTTCATTTCAAGTTGTCGGTTGTAGATTGCTAACTGCCTTCCCAGAAAAAGCTGTCCTTGAAGGGAGGGGTTCATGAAATGCATGTGGAACGCCTGCAGACCACATCCATACAGATGTGCTTATTTTAATTCGGTGTCCTTTACTCTGACCCTCGTCAACTGATTGCATTGATCACAGCATTGCCCACAGACACTGTCCTGCCTGCGTCGCCTCCTCTGACCAGCCTCTCAGTCATCCTGTCTTCTCGCCCCAACCAGAAAAAAATCTGGTGATGAGTAGTTTATATTTAACTGAAAATGTTACAGTAATTTATATTCATCTCCAAATTTGTAAATAAAGATCTATAAACAAACCTCCTACAGAAATATTAAATTATGTTCCTCTATCCCTGACGTTTGTGAAAGAGATACACAGTGATGATGTCAATCAAGCATCCGAAAAGTCTCTTTTTCTAAAAACATGTCATCCAATTTTGCTTATAAGGCTCAGTGCTTTCCTGCCAAGTGCTGGAAACCAGTGCAGCCAGTAGCTGTGATTATTCTGCCGTTAGAATAAACCTCACAGAGAGGTGCACCAGGAAAGGGATGGGGAGCAGAGGAATGAGAAATGGTTGTTGGACCTGTCTGGATTGTCCCACCTACAGATTTAAAATGGGGCTGCACTTTCATGTATCTATTTCAAATGTTTAGTAACCAGGTGGTTATTGAGAACTGGCTGTTACTGTGTGAAGGCCACCAAGGCTTTGCTCCAGGTAATGCTCCATTCTGGTACAGACACACAAACCTGTTGACCCCAAATATTTTTCCTAATACAATAGAAGGGACTAAAATGGAAACCTGAGTATCCTCCATTCCATCAGATCTATCATCTCCTCTTGTGCAAAACCTTCCTTTTGTGTAGAAGTTGCCAAGCAAAACGCTCCTGGCATTTTTGCTATGTGACGAGGAAGCTGGGTGTGTTACCACAAGAAGGGCTACGCTGGGTGAACCCAGAGACCCAACAGCCCAACCCCAGCCTCCAACAGGCCAGAATGCAGACGGCCAGGCTATTGTACACTGTCTTAACCGTATAGCATACTTCCACGACACACTGAAAAATAGACCTGAAGTTTTGTTACTTTGGTTTTACCTTTTGACATCTTGCCTAAGACTTCCAGGAGGAAGGGTTAACCGAAATACTGAGCGAGTCACAGGATGCTTGGGAGAATACAATGCGTGACTGTTCTAAGAGTTTTGTGTTGGTTACACATTTGCCACTTGGGATCTGAGTTCCTGAAGACTTCCTGTGTGGAATTAGACTTTGAAATGAGACTTTAGAGACTTTGATATCTCCAGACATAGGCGTGTCCTCATTTCAGAGAGCAGTCAATGAAAATGCCCGTTAACTTCAATGAGTTTGAAGCAAACCCATACAGTATACTAGAGACATATTATATAGTCGGTAAAGTAAGCTTTTGCACAAGACAAGGTGGTAGATCTGATCAAAGATTTCAAAAAAGAGAAAAAAAAGATATGGAAGAAAGATAAAGCACGTATCTGAAGTTTCATGTATTATTACAGCAACATTTCAGAAAGAGGTAGAGAAATTTTAGGTGAGGGGTGCATTGGAAGAACAGTAATTTATCTAAAATAGTTTCTGAAATTAAAAGTCTACAAATGATTGTGCATTATGAGCACATCCATGGTAACATGGTTACTGGTTCGCATCTATGAAAACTAGAGATGAGCATAAAATGACATTTATTTCTATTCAAAACTGCCCTACCATCAACTTGGGAGAAAATAAAATATTTGTTTGCTTACTTATTTTTCCCATGTAATATAATATTCAGAAGATTTGATTCCAAATATGGGAAAGAAAACCATCATCATCCACCAACTGTGTACTCGGGGCAGTGCTGCTATGCAGCTCCCCAGCTTCCCTTGCCCATGGGAGCAGCCTCCTCCTCCTCCAGCTGCGAAGGCACGGCAGCACCCGCCTGCCCTTCAGCCTCTCCCCTGCTGTGTGTGCCACTCTGCAGCACCCCTGCATCCCGCAGCATCCCTGCACCCTGCAGCATCCCTGCACCCTGCAGCATCCCTGCACCCCGCAGCATCCCTGCCTGAGCATCACAGAAGCACCCGTCCTCCCGCAGATGCGTGGGGCAGGGATGGGATGGGGCGACACGAAGGGTCCCACACCCCCGCAGCCTCAGGGTGCAGCTCCTCCCGAGGGACTCCCCAGGACTGGACCTTGGCCTCAGCATCTGGGCCAGGCTTTGCCAGCCAGGATCGGGTCACTGGCTGCTGTTTTCCGTTCAGTCATTTGGCACTGATCAATTTTCATTAGGGTGATGGCTTGGTTGGAAGTTATTAATGGCTGGAGGAAGACCAATTTTCTTCTGATGTTATTACGACACATGTGCAGTCACCAGTCTGACACTAAATATTTATGAGGTATGCCATTTTTCAAACACACAAAGTCCCAGCTCCCCCTAATCTGCAATGAAATTTAAAAAGTGCAAATTTTGCTGCCGCATTATTGCTAGCTGTTGTAATTTCCATGTGTGTTGGCAGATCTGAGCCTAGTTAAACCAGTAATATATCCATGGTGTATTTATTTCCAATTTGTGCTGCTTGGTCCCTAACCCCTCCCTCGGGCCCCCCCGTGCATCAGCAGATTTGGTGACTAGTCCAGAGTGACCCGCACCAGCCAAGCGACTGGTCCAACACAGCAGGGATCTGCTGGGCTCACCCTGCAAAATTTCCCTCAAAAATTCCTAATTTGTAGTAGCTCTGATAATGAATAAAAAATTGCAGGGGAGCATTTCGGTGACTAGCCCTGGCCCGCAACAGTCGTAGTCCTACACACAAGTTTAGGAGGTCTACAGAAACTCTCTCTATCCCAGGGCTTCCGTCAGGGGAACGTTTTGTGTCTTTTTGGGGCTGGAAAGAGCATAACAATCTCACATGAACCTTTATGGCAGCTGCATGAGCATTTCTTACTATCCCTATTTAAGTGATATAATTATCTCCCAATTTGCTGCCTACTTAGCTATTTGTGTTCTTTTCATTCATTATTCACATCATATCTCTTTCTCTCTTTTTCTTTTCTTCCTTAGTTTTCAGCTTCCACTTGTTCCACTGTATTCTCTGATTACCCGTGTATTTAATCTTTTTCTGTAACAAGCCAAGAAAAAAACCCAACATCCTACTTTGCTGCCAAAGAAAGAGAGAAACACACACCCAATTATCCCAGGCGGTGCTTTGTTCCCACTGCCAGCACTGACCCGACTGGGAGCTGCCGACCTCCTGCTCTTCACCAGTTGGCTCACCTCTGTCCCCTCACCTTTTGTCTCTCTTGTTCTCGTACGCTCCAGTTCCTCTCTTCTCCCTCACTCCTGGAGGGGTTTTGTTTTCCAGAGAAAAGTCTTTGAAGAGGAAAAGCCATGTTTCAGTCACATTTCTTCTTGTTTTGACAGTGATTAGCCTGTTTGCTGTTCATGCTACATGTGAGAGATTTCTTCCTGTCTTCAATAATCTTGGTGCTGGAGTCATAGAAGAAAACAAATCAGCATCATCTGAATTTGTTGTGTCTGGAGCAGGAGAGGAAGAGAGGGCCATTGCCCAGGGCTGGAAGAGAGCAGGATAACAGGGGCAAGCGCGTGTCTGTCCCCGTGCGAGCACGCACACACACAATTGAGTGTACATGCACATATATTACACACGTACCGTTCAGAAGCACTAGGAACGCCAGCAGTCCCTGACCACAGTTTTGAGGCATTTTACCACCTTTTGCCTCAGCTCGGTCGGATGCTGATGAGGAGGGATGCCCGGGGAGGGGAGGAAGCTGTGCACAGCCGGCACTGCCTGATGGTTTGACCGATGAGCAGAGGATTCAAAATTGTCCTCAAGTATTAGGCTCAACGCTAAGACCGTGCAGCTTCCCCCAGAGGCAATGGTTTCCTCCAACTCTTTCTGCACGCTAGAAGCACAGCCCAATGCCATCCCGATAAACAGGGATCCTCCAGACACTTGGCCGTACACGTGCCCTTGACTTCCCTTTTCACGAGATCTGCTCTCAGGCTGTTAACTTGCCTCCAGTGTGATGAAACCCGCTAACACCAATTCCACAGGACTACACTCTGAGCACAGTACAGACTTTTATCTGTTTATGCCTGTGCCAATATATCCTGCATTTAAATATTTATAGGGTTTCAATGCCGTACATCTCTCTAACATCCTAGGGTGCTTCATCTTTATTCAGCTTCATAACCATCATAGGAGAAGTTACTATCACCTTTTAAAGCTATTATCCCCTCTTTATAGGTGGAAAACACATACACAGAGAAATGAAATTGTCTGCCCAAAGTCACACAGCAAGTCAGAATCTGAAACCAAAACTGGCGAGTCTTGACCCATTTGTCTTTTCCAGTCCCCGTAAGAGACCACCTAACCAACATCTGCACGGCAGGAATAAGAAAACGTAGAGATGTCCCCATATCCACAACCTCACAAATACAGTCACACTCTTCCGCCCCTTTCCAACAGCACGCACACACGGATGCACACATGTACAGGGATTGTGCTTTTCACTCTAAATGGCAGAAAATTGTCTTTAAACGTAGTATATGACACTCTGGTGGTATTTAATATTCTGGTGCAAACAGACTATCTCAGCAACACACTTTCCACCACAGGCAGAACAGCCCCCGGCGGGGCTGGTACAGCAGGAGAACCCGTAAGGGTCGGGCAATCGCTACCCTCACAGGGAACTGGACCCAAACGGGCAAAGCTGGGAGCGGCAGGTGGGAGCCCAGGGTAGGGCTGGTGTGCAACATCTGCCTGCGCTGGTTCTGCTGCCCGCAGAATGGCCTGTGCTGGTCTCATGGCCACCTCTGCTGCTGGCAGAGCCCACAGCAATACATCCCGCGGTTTCCCACTCTGCGAGGGACGTCTTAGCACAGAAATGTCCTCCAACTGCCCTCTCATGCCCCAGGGAGAACTGCAAGAGGAGCCACTGAGAAACCTCCTGAGCTGTCTGGCTGAGGGTGCCGATGTCACAAATGGGTCATGTGAAATTACGCAGGAAGCACAGAATTCTTTAGTGAAAAGAAAAAAAAACCCTGAAGTTTCCTTTTCCTGTACATTTTGCAGCCAGTAGCGAAGCTGTAAGAGCATGTGGGAATGGGGCAAGGCCAGGGTTTGTAGAGCAGCTCGGGGATGGTGGCCAGGGGACAAATATTTTGGTAGGATTTCTGGACCAACAAAGACAGAGACTGTGCAGAACACAAAATCAGGCAAACAGGACTGCGTGCCATGCCCTGCGGTGGGGAATGCAAGGGGAAAGAGGGAACGGCCATGCAGCGAGGTGACCCAATGCAATAACAGTTGTTCAATGATTCAGAACCCCCCCACTCTAATAATGCCCTGACATTTGCCTCTGCCTCACACACAGTATCTGTTAACAGCGATTTAATCAAGGGCCTCATTCATAAATTAGATCAATAGTGGGAGTTCTGTGGGAGGACAGTTCAGCAGGACGCGTGTTTCCGCTGAGGAGCAATGCATTGCAGCGTTGGCTCAAAGGAGAGAAGCATCGACCTGCCAGACTCAAAGCCCTCAGTGCCACAGGGTACGGCATGTGCTGCTGCCAGCGCACAACTTCAGGAAAGAGGCAGCTCAGGAGGGATTCACAGTAAATTTATCTCATTCACCTTTGCTTTGAATTAACCGCCTTCCTTCTCATTTATGACAAGGAATTTAATGGGAAGGTAATTTCATGGGACTGTGCCCCCTCACCTCGCATTACTTCACACTCAAAGACTTAATCAGGAGCAGAGGTGGGCAGGCGGCAGCAGGCAGGGCTCGTTAAACAGCCTCTCCGTGCCCCGCCACCGCCTGCTCCTCACCCACCCCAGGGAAAGTGCGCTCCTCGCAGCATGTGGGCACTGGCTGCTGCTGGACCAGTTCTGCCATCCTTTCAGTTCTGTGCCTCTGTTTTTTTTACACAACATTTGTGCCTTTCTCATGCATGTAGAATCATAGAATCATAGATTGGTTTGGGTTGGAAGGGACCTTCAAAGCCCACCCAGCCCAACCCCCCTGCAAGGAGCAGGGACGTCTCCAACCAGATCAGGTTGCTCAGAGCGCCGGCCAACCTGGCCTTGAACATCCTGCATAAGCCGCAGC
This sequence comes from Ardeotis arabs, assembly GCA_011801015.1. Lineage (NCBI taxonomy): Eukaryota > Metazoa > Chordata > Aves > Otidiformes > Otididae > Ardeotis > Ardeotis arabs. The sequence continues at coordinate 135,005 of JAAGAY010133676.1, forward strand.
TGCCCAGTGGTTTCTGCTGCATCAGCACCGATGGGCTCACAGACCGTTTCACAGAGTGAACAGAATCACAGAGTGGTTTAGGTTGGAAGGGACCTTAAAGCTCATCCAATTCCATCTCCCTTGCCTTGTGCAGGGACACCTTCCACCAGACCAAGTCGCTCACAGCCCTGGCCAACCTGGCCTTGAGCACTGCCAGGGATGGGGCACCCACAGCTTCTCTGGGCAACCTGGGTCAGCGCCTCACCACCCTCACTGTGAAGAATTTCCCCCATATGTCCAATCTAAACCTACCCTTTTTCAGTTTAAATCTGTTGCTCCTTATGCGGTCACTACAGGCCCTGGTAAAAAGTCAGCGCTAATAAAAGGTGTGGCAAAGACTTAGCTGACCATCTGCATCCATAGGGGTGTGGAGCCACTGGAACAATCTGTCATGTGTGCATGAGTGTTTGCACATGAAAGTGATAGTTTTCTCAACTTGTTTATACATCTTATAATTCTAGGCTTAAAAAAAACAAACATGTCACATTTCATGGGGATTATTTTTACCTACCTTGACTGCTGTACTGCTTGCAGTAATCTGAAACAATGGAAAAGCAACATCTCAATTTCGGTTGAACTTGGTGAAAACTCACTGAAAACATGACCTCCACGCTCACCTGTGCTGTTTCCAGCAGTCAGACCTACCTGACCACCGGGCCCCGGCTGCACCCTGGGGTCACCGGTGATGGTCCTGGTGTGAGCCGCCGTCCCTCCTTCATTTCAACACCACAAGCAGCAGCCTGGCATGCTGACCCTGATTCTTCTTATCAGCCTGGGAAATGCAGTGCTCAGCACGTTACCTAAAGGCATTATCGAACTTTTTGGCCACACCACCACCTCCTTACGAGCACCCACAGCAGGCTAGGGAAAGGTGTGATGTCTGCGCAGGGTGTATTTCACTCCCAGGTTTCAAACGCCACAAAACGGCATCCCCCAGGCACACCAATGAAGTGTTCCATTGTCTTGACGCTTCATAAGAGAAGCTGGACAAACGACTGCCACCAGTCCATTTAAAGCTCTGAAAGTAACAGCTATTAAAACTCTTGCTGAATTGTACTTAAATGCAAAGGACCTTGACATTAGGTGAATTTAATTTAATGCCATTGTACAGAGAAGCAATTACAGTTACATCATTATATGTAATGGCGTCTCTCTAGCCGAGTGTGAAAGGATATTATTTGGAGATCCTTACCTATTGTCAGAGTCTTTTAACCTTCCCCTCCCTCCCCACATCCCCGCACTCCTGCCACAAAATACTAAAGCTTTTCTCTCCCCTGTGCTCTGCAGAGCAACACAGGCGGTAAAGCCCAGGAGAGAAGACTCCAAAACACGGCTGTGTTGGTATTGTAGGGAGAAAGGGAGACAGGAACATTTTGGGAAAGAACAGGGCTCTCCTGTGCCAGCCCTGCTGCCCCAGCTGCAGTACCTAAATACGAGCACCCATCACAAACATACAGTTTGGGTGAGGCCTGCTCCACGCCCACATCATGAGCATGGGATTGGGAAAAAGCGTCACCGAAACGCACGCACCGCAGCTTAAATCCCCGACCAGCGCTCCCCAGCATGGCAATATCCCAGCTGTGCCCCATAGGGCTTCTCAGAGCCCAATTCCCTTCACCTTCCCCTCAGTTTGCAAAGCTTCACCACCAAAAGGCATCGAGTTTCCCAGGAACACGTTCCCAGGGCAGCGGGGTGAGCTGTGGGACAACAGGGTCACATCGGGGGCTTGGTTACTGCTGCTTTGGTCTAATTAAATGAAGACTTGTAGAAAAGAGTGAGCTAATTAAAAGTAAGACACTAGATATACAGCCCCCAAATATTCTGACTTTGAGTCAAAGACAGGAAAGCAATACGTAGAGCAGAAAACTCCCCATTGCCGCGGGCTGCCGGCAGAAAGGAAGGGGCAGGATCAGCTCTCACAGCAAAGGCAGGGAAGGGAACGGAGCCGGAGTGGCCAGGCTCCGGCTCCTGGAGCCCCTCTGGCCTGCGCAAGTGGTTCCACCACTGCCCTACTGAGCAGCAACAGAAACCAATTTCTCTTTCAGTTGCCATTTTATAATGAAATAATTGGTGGAAGTCTAACACATCGCATTTCCAGCCCTGTTAATCCAATGGGAATTCAAGGCTGGGGATGCGGCGGGGGGGGAGCAGGGCCACCCCAGCAGCCAGGGGCAGGGTGGTGAGCACTGGCAAAGGGGCACAGGGAACCGCTGTGGGGACAAGGTATTCAACAGCCTCACTTCTGGAATTCACAGTTTCTCAAACGGAAAGCTGTGCAACTGTTCAACGCTAAAACGTTTGAGAGGACTAACCCGCCTCTTGCTGCCCTGCTGGGGTCTGTGCCCTTTGGCCATGGAGGGCTGACGTTCAAGATTTCATTACTTGCTCATCAGCAATTTTCAAAAAGCTCTAGTAAAAAAAAAAAAAGTGCCTTTAAAAACTGTTTTGGTACTCCCAAGGGAATATTCTCTCATTAAATCCTGACATATCACCCATGCCAGTGCCTCAATAACTCAAGAGACTCTTATTCAGCAGTGGTACTTTTGGACTCCAGGAATTTTTCAAAGGGCTCATCCTTTCCTTTAGTTGTTGTTTAACAGATTATTTAATGTTTTTATTTCTTACTCATTCTTTTTGCTAACTTAAGTTTCTCACTTCCTTGCTGAGATCTTGAGACATCATTATCTCTGTCTCAGAAAACACTTCCAAAATCCTTTTATTTTTAGACAACTACGGCATGCGATATAAAAGATCACGTGCAACTCTACACCAGAGCAGCAGTTACACCTTGAAGCACCTGCATATTTCTAGTCAACATGACGTGCAACTCAGCCAACACTCTGAAGTATTTTTAAGAGGTTTAAAGAGAAATGTGAGTTTCCTTAAACATGGTGAGAAATGAGAGTCCCTGCATAGCCTTAGAGAGAGCCGGTTTCATGCTGGCTTGAGATGGAGCTGCAGAGCAATTCCCCCTGCGGCACAGTTGCCTTCACGATGTGTCTGTGCAGGGCTTTTAGTGATGTCCTACGAAAGCAAAGACCTAAAGCAAAAGGCCCTCTGGGAAAGGGCATCCATCGCTTCCCTGGGCTTTGGGTGGGGATACCTGCTGAACAGGCACCAGCCCAACTGGAACAGCACACAGAACGAAATTCGGGACCCATGGCCCCAGACTGACAGATCTGAGAGCAAACCCATGCTGTCCCTAAACCAGTGACCAAGCTGATCCCTCAAGTCTCCTTCACTTCAGAACATCTCCGGAGTTACGGTAGCCCTGTTAGACCTGTGGGAGCAAAATTTCACCCATAATCTCTCTGCATTTCAACCAACAGCCAGATCAGCATCCTCTGGCTGTACTGGAAGTGCCCGTGGCGTAGGGGCCAGCCCCACTCTCCAAATCAGACAACTTAAATTCTCCTGCCAGCTCTGCCACCAACTGTGGCAGGTCCCAGTCTTCCAGCTGTAATTTCCCTCCTGTTTTCTCCCAGTGGAATTCAAGCCTGAGGTGTGGGACATTTCCTAGCGTTGCCTATTTACAAATCCTTAGCAAGATAGTTTTTTTAGGGAGATCAGGTTTATGTTTTTGCTGAAGTTATTGATTAGCCTTGGGCAAAGGGCAGATCCCTGGAAAACCACTGGAAAAACTCTTTCTGCAGAACTGCCAACTATTTAAATGTATTTGCTATTTATTTGCTGTTTTCACATTTCAAAGTGTATTGAAGAGGCTCTGCACGCTGCAGCGGCACGAGCACAAAGCTCCTACGCACTTTGAGATATTTCAGTTACCTTTCATAGAATCACAGGATGGTTTGGGTGGGAAGGGACCATTAAAGCCCACCCAGTCCAACCCCCCTGCAAGGAGCAGGGACATCCCCAGCCAGATCAGGTTGCTCAGAGCCCTGTCTGTTATTGTGAGGATACCGGCCAAAATGGAACCAAAGTTAAGAAAACTCTTTCTGTTAATCAAAGCTGATTGCTAATAATCATACTGCAACCTTGTGACTCGGTATTGATTACATCATAACATCTTATCAAACTGATTAGATAATCAAATACGAGATACCATCCAATCACACGTTAGATATTCCCACATCAGCCTTGCCACAAGCCATCACCATCGCTCACATCACACTGTCTGGCACTTCAGGACGTTCCATGGCCTTCTTTAAACACTGACATGGCATTAGTTATCTGTTCCCACAGACTTTTCCCAGTGTTCCATGATTTGTTAACAATCGCAGACAAACAAATCCTCAAAGTTAGCAGCTCCCGGAGATTCCTGGCCCTTTTTTAATGACCTTAGATGCAAATTGTGTGGTCCTGCTGATTCAGAAACAGTTAGCAGTTGCTCTTTAACATCCTCCCCGGTTCCAGACGGAATAGAAAGCATTTAATTATCACAGTGAGACGTGAGTAAATCACCCTGTTTCTTCCCACACAGAGTGAGGGTACACATTTAGGGCTTCCAACCCTCTGTGCCCCATACGTTTGGTCTGTGCGCAAGAGCAGCCCCATTGCACCGCTGAGGTTTTATTTACCCAGAGAGAATCCCTCCTCATCCTGCGTAACCCCACTGCCGCCCCTTTCTACGGACACGAGAGCCTCTCATCTCCTGCTCTGATTGCCCAGCTGTGGATTTGCACATTTCCCTATATTCTACTTGTGCCTTATTTTTATTAGTGGTTTTTTCTTCCCTCTTAAACCCAGGTGGAGATTTTGTTTTGCTCTCAAATCAAAGACACCACCTTTCTCTGTAGTATTTGTAACAGAGTTAAAAAAAAAAAATAGTAGAGAAAGATGCGTACTGGTGCCTTGGGTGTAAAGTATAAATGCAGCTTCAGATGAACTCTGATGGTGAGATCTGCTGGACCAGATGGAAAAGGACAAAGAAAAATCCTACACTTTCTTACATTTGTTTAATATTTTTTTCTTTTCCTCCAAATAATTTTGCTGTTTGTCAGCAGTTTGGATAGCACAATGAGCGAGGCAGTACAGGAGCAGGAGGGAACAGTGGGGATGGGAAGCAGGGTGGGCGTGATGCCCACCTCCCCATCTCCATCACGGGAGCCCTCGCCTGCACGCCCTGAGCCACGGTGGGAGCAAGCTGTGGAGCTGCAAGTCTCCAGATCTCAGAGGAGCAGGAGTTTGTATTATTTTTAAATGAATGAAAGGTTGATTATTTTTCTCCAGAATATTTTCCAAGATTTTGCATATTTCTTTTTTTCCAGATTGAAGGAGCTCAGTGTCTAAGCACATTTATCTTCCCAGGTAACCAGCTTACTGCGTTTGATGTCTATGATAGCAAAAAACAAATGAGGTAGGAAGAGGTTTGAAACTGAAGCCTAATGAGATTTTTCTTGAATATAAAAAAACTTGAACTTTTAGGAAGAGATTATTTGATCCTAAACTCAGTTTCACATTCAAAACCACAGGTAAATACCTCCAATCGTTTGGGTCTGGAAACACCTTCCTTTGGCTTTACCTGGGCATGGCAGCCATCGCGCAGGCGGGAGGCGCACGTCATGCAGGGCTCTGGGGGGCCCCGGTGATGCACGATGCCCAGCGCTTTCCTTGTGGCTTCCTGGGGAGGAAGAAACGGTAAAACCAACATCAGTGAGATATCACAACAATTTGGGGAAAAGGTAGCAAGCTACCGCCCGCGTCCCCACGCTGTGCCCTGGCTGAGGAGGCATTCCCACAGCATGGCTGTGCCCCAGGGACCTGAATTCAAGTTCTTTTTATGTTTACCTTCAGATAAAAGCCGAATTAAATTGCTGCTCTTTGCCAACAAGCATAAAAGCATGTGTCTAGATTCTTGGTTGAGAAATGTCTATACAAAAATTACGATATACATTATGAGACAGGAGATGAATTTTTTTTGAGTTGTTAGGGAGAAAGAAAACTACAGATTATTGTGCTTTGGAAGCACCTCTCCTCATTGGCAAATGGAAAGACAAAGCAGCTGGAGACAAGCAGAAATCAAGCCGGCTTATTCATCCTCCATTAGCACTTGGCTGGGCTTCAGGCAATGACCTGGAGCCACCAGACCTCCATCTGCGAGAGCCCTGACCCTCCTGCGCGGACCGAGGCCAGCCCATCTCCAGTCTTCCCACACTTCCAACACCCCAATGGTCCCTGACAAAGCCTCCCAGAACAAGTGCCAGGTCTGCTCCCAGTGTGAGAGCTGTGCTGTGGGAGAGGGGAGCTTCTGGTGAGAAGATCCTATGAGGACGCAGCCCAACCTATGGGAAGTTTTTCTCACTCATAGTATGAAATCTGTCAAAATTTGAACAGCTTAGTTGTATTACTTGTGGGTCAAGTCAACTTGTCCTGTACAGCTGATAAACATTTCCTCCGTGGAAATATCTGAAATCTATGGATTCTTTTTTTCTCATTTTAAATTTTAGAGTGAAACAAAGGACAAAAATATGCCATGTCTTATTATCTCCCTTTTTTTTACCTCCTGCAACTAAGTCCTCAATCTTAGATCCCATCATTACCCCCAAGTTAGTATTTTGTATATGGAAGACATCTTACAGAGTAGAAATTAAAGTTGTCACTTTGTGAGAAATAAGATATAAAAATCTGATACAAGATAAAAATTGTTACAAAGCACAGATATCCCGGTTTCGTTGGCAAGTGAGATTCCCATCACAAACCTTGGGGAAGAATTTTCTCAAGAAATGATCACATAAGAAACTTCTCAGATCTCCTTCAGCTAAAGGCTAACAATCTGCTTCTCCAATTGTAAAACCAAAACAAAACACCACACGAGCAAGAAAGGATTTTATGCTCTTGATTTTATATTCCTGATTTGATTGCCAGCCTAAAAGCAAAAAAAGACAGGTAGATTAGATGTACTTCCCCCTAGGAATAGTAATTTTGTTTTAAGCCTCTGTACACCATAAAGAAGAAGAAAATTCTCTTTACTTTCCAGATAATTTCTAATTAATGAAGTTATATTTATTACATGCAATTAAAAATATAACCTCAGAGCATGAGCAACAATAGAAATACTCCGTCTGAGGTTTACTTATCAAATTTATTTTCATTTCTTTTCTTACCCAAGTACTCTGGATATGAAAATTCATTTATTGAAGCTACAGTATCTTGTTTCATAAAAATAGCTTTTTTAAATTAAATTAATTTAACAAAAGAAAAAAGTATGTTAGAGTGCTTCACATTTGAGAATAGAGCTAATTGAACCAAATAATCTTTTCTGATGGAAGGAGCTCTGATGCAATCTAATTAAAAAGGAATAGGCCCCACTTAATTATTTTATTTAATCATACCCAAGACAATTGTCTGGTTGGCACTTCTCAAGGATTTGGTCTGCACTTCTGACACTGGGGAAGTAAATATAAATGGCGTATTGATCACAACCCTAAGAGATAAATGAGGCATTGTAGCCTCCATCACCTCCTGCTCAAGAGCAAAACACCGTCTCCACACCTCAGCCCCTCAAACCATTCCTCTTCTCATTTCTAAGCTTGGTTGATAATGTTCTTCCCACAGAGCGTGAGATGTGAAACATCTCTTCTCCTCCTCCTCTTCAACACTACAGGTTCATAGAACCACAGAAGGGTTTGGGTGGGAAGGGACCGTGAAAGCCCATCCAGTCCAACCCCCCTGCAAGGAGCAGGGACATCTCCAACCAGATCAGGTTGCTCAGAGCCCTGGCCATCCTGGCCTGGAATGCTTCCAGGGACGGGGCAGTCACCGCTTCTGGACACAATCCTCGGTCCAGATTCCAGAAGAAGTTACGGTGTTTTCTATCAGGCAGTATAAGAAATAGGCATCAGTACTATTACATACTAAATCATAAAATATTAGCGCTTAGGCAGATGTGTAGATTTTGGCAGTATCAAGCAAGTGGTATCTGAAATGTCAGTCTCTGGATGATATTGATCGGAGTTTAAAATCTCTGGTCTCTCTGAACATTAATCTCAATATTCTGGGTTTCTAACTTGGAAGAAGAAGTGCCTTAAGGTTACTGAGATGCCCAAGATTTCTATTCTTTATAGGAAAACTATTGAAAAAAATATTTGCTTCAACATATTTTCATATTTTAACAATTTTTTAAAACAAGTTTATGCTAAAAAAGTCATAAATACGTAACACAGATAGTGTACAAATATATTATGTAAATGACTTTGTATAATGATTTAGGCATTAATCAGTTTTGTGGGGTTTTTTTTTGGCATACAAATGCAGAAGTTCTGAACACAGCAAAAGTAACTTGTTTTCCTGAAAATAAGCAAAAATACACAGAGGTTCTTGTCTTCCTTACAGAAGGAAGGTCAGCCTGACCTTCCCTAACCCTTATTTCTTCCAGTCCCTCACTACCACTCTATGTTAAATACAAAGGGACACAGCTGAAACCTGAGGCTTCCTTACCTCCGTCACAGGCATTTCCCGCAGGAAGGATTAACCCCATCGATTAGACTTTAACATAAGAAGCAAAGAGTTGCTTTCCTGATTTCCGCAGTACAGCATTTCAGTACAATGGCAGAACAGCTCTGCAGCACGGCACAGTTGATGTGGATTTAGAACTGGCTGGTGGGTCTCAGGGGCACTGCGACTTTGGGGTCTGTGTACCAGTGCATCGCTAATAGGGTACCAAGGAACCGGTCTTCAGCCCGGGTTATTAAGCGTTTCAATCAATGGCCTGGGAAGGAGCATAAAATCATGTTGTGTAAAGCCTGCAGATGGCACAAGGACTGTGGGGATGATGAGATAGCAGAGCTCTCCAGGTTGTTGGTCAGGTTGGCATATGCAAATCACTAATCTAAAGGTAAAGTCAATTATAAAGCCAATTTTGACATCCCAGGCTGGAGAATGAAGGACTAGGCCACTTCTGGAACTAGGGGATTTTACTGTGACCACCATGGCTCCGAGTATGACTTTGGGTCCTTGGGATGTGAACATCAACACGGCTTCCAACCAATACCTCAGCCGCAAAAGCTGGTGCAAATTTTGTGAGTACATAGAGAGACAAGCAGAGAGCTGGGAGGGAAGCTTCTGCGCTCACCGCTGCTGCAGGGTACCAGGTCCTCTTCTGTGCTGGCAAGTCAAGAACATCCGTATGGTGGTCCCCAGGGCCATGTGGCCATGGAGGGATCTCCGTGTGCTCAGTTTGAGAAGGGCAAAGTTGAACAGGGTTTGCTGGCAGCGTTTGGACTCCTTGGCTTCAAGAGGAAAGGAAGATGATTGTTTTTTTTTTTTTTTAAATACACTTATCACCTTAAAACATATGAGTATTGTGTAGAGTCAATGTCAATGGTAATCCAATCAAAACTGGACTTTAAGAGACATCCTATAGTTAAAATAGAAATTAATTCAGGGAAGCTTTATGGCTGGTATCAAGCAGAAGTTCCTTCTGGCTTTGTAACTGGCTGATCTGCTGTGTGTTGAGCCGCAGGATCAAATTTTTTAATTCCGTGCAATAAATATTGAAGTCTATTTAAACGGAAAAGGGAATCACAATTTTGCTGCTTTGTGTTACATAAGCAAGGTTTAAAATGAAATTACAGTTCCTGGAGATGAAAGAACTTAAAATCTGCCCACGTTTTTTACCCTTAGGTTTAAAAAGCAAATAAATACGTAAACAAATAAATCAAGAACATTAAATCTCATCTAATCAGCTTTAACCAGAAAATTTAAAAAGAAGCTTTCTTATTCTACAGCTGAAAGAGTTGGGCATGCAAAGTGTTCGTAGGGAAAACTTTTCTTCTCAGACAAGAGTTCAAAATCTGAATTAAATTAGCGTTAACAAAGCCAACTTCCTTTTTATATTCTGGATTATGAACTTTACTGCATTAGACGCGCCTTACTTGTTCCTTGTGATACAAAACCATTCATTTCTCATTTTTCTGGAGAAGTCCTCCACGAACAGTAATCAAAACTTGAGAGTGGCACAGCTGCAGCCGGGTTTCTGGGCACTTCTGTAGATGCCACAAAAGAAACCCAGCCCTCACCATCCTTCCTCATCCCTTACAGCCAGGGCTGGAAACCGAGCACGGGAGACGTTCTATGTCGTCTCCAAAATGTTAAGCTTTTGATGTACACAGGAGCAGTCAGCCTGACCTTTACTCTTGCTATTTATATTACTACTTCTGCCTGCGGTTTTATGGGAGAAGACTTGTCAAGTAACAGCATTTTGTCTGAGAACAAAGCAGCCTCTAAAACTGTTTTATGCCTTTGTGTTTCCATAGCCAGGCGCTGCCCATATAAATACCAACCATAAATATTCATGAGCTGCACTTTTCCCCTTCCTCAGTAAGTTCTGCTCTGAGCGTGGGGAAGGGCTGTGATTAACACCAAGGTAATTGCACCAGCCTGCTCCATCACAGAGGGCACAGAGCTGCAGACTCCAAAGGACAGAGCCACGTGGCTGCAATTTTGCCATTACCTTCGTCCTTCTCTGTGTAGGACACCTACAGATGTCTCCGACTTGGCCAGTTGGCTGTAAAAATGACCCTGAAGCTTTTGCCGCTGCAGCAGTTTTCTAATCTTCAGTGCTTTGATCACGGGGTCGGAAGCACGGCAAAGCTTTCCATTTGTGTCCTCTCCTCCCAGTTCTCCTCTGACAACTGCTCCCCTCAGGCTTCCCACTGGTGGGTCATCCTCTCCCTGTCCACACTGTGGACACCTCTTACTCTCCCCTGACCGCATCCCGCTGGAGACAGAGAAAGGAGACAACAGTGAAATCTATATGAACAAAACACATTATGGCCTTTTTAGACTATTTCTCCCCGAGTCTTCCCAAGAAGCACAACTCTTTACTACCTTCAGATTTTTTCCCCTCTGCAAGTCCACAAAAGCAGGTGATTTAAATAACTGGTCCCTTCTACAAAAGCAGGAATACATTAACATGATGTGCTCACTCCACCCAAAAGGCATACCTGAAAAAACATTTCCTCCTTTCCTTATAAGAACCTCAGCCTGTTCCCATGAACTTCTCTAAATCTCATTTCCCCCCAGCTCTCCTCCCCCATCTCTCTGAGGAAGCCTCCTGCCCTTACGGTGGATCCCCTCCCCATCACCTACCCTTGGTGCTCATTTTCCCTTCAATTCCTCAGCTCCCAGTGTGAGCACTTTGGCTCAAGCGGGGATGAAAAAACACTGTCAGAGTATTTGGGAACAGAGATGGATTATTTCCCAACTGAGAGTTTCTCTGTGCTTTTCCTCAAGGTCTGTTGCATCTGCTGTTCCGATACTGTTGGTTTCCCCTGTTGAGAGCAGCCGCCTCTTAATTAACAATCTACTCAGGCTAGACCACTCCACACCTAGGCAATTTCTTTTCATGCCTTTTTCTTACAGATGATGAGCCAGCAGAATGGCAAAATTCTCAGGGAACAGAAAAAAGTGTCACAGTCACTGTTCTTTCCTTCCTACCAATGTCTGCTGCTCCAGGTTCACACAAACCCAACGGTGGCTGAGCGTTGTGCGGCTAATTGCCTTACAGCTCTGCTACATGGGACTGCAAAAAAGGCTCATATTTTGTTCTGGAATGCTCATGGTGTTTCCTTCTGTTATGCTTTTGCACTTCATGACATTATGTTCAGTACCTCACTTCTAAATCTTCCCAGCAGTGTGGTTAAGCTCCCTGGGGATGGATGTCTGTCCATGACAGCCCACAGAAAGAGCAAAACTGCACGGATGGGCTGGGGAGGGGACACTTTTCCCATAATATAAAGTCTAGGTATGGCTAGCAAACCCTTATCTAGGCATTACAACTCTCCAGTTTGCAACGAATTCCAAAATAGAAAAATATGAAACAGAAATACAGTTTCAATAAATATCAAATACGATTTCAGTAAACCCTGATCATTGGGCTAGTATGTTTTCAGAAACAAAAATTACCTTTCTGAGCTTCTTTGACCTTCAGACACACATGATGAGACAGAAGACTGGTATTTCACTTCTGCGTTTGAAGAACCACATGATGGAAAATGATTAATTTCTATAAAAATCTTGTCTTATTTGGCAATCAGCAGGATGAAATAAAAATTCAAATGGAAAAGCAGACAATTACATACTATAGGCAATCTTCACATAGCTTGTACGTGGCACAACATTCACAAAATTACATAGTAAGTGTTTTCTCATCACACCGAGTTTTGGATGACGGAGATAAAGCAATCCAAGCAGCAACTATGCACTCCAGCATAAACCAGTTAATAATTTGCCTTTGTGCACTACAAAACATGAGCATTCAATAGAAAATTATATTAAAAGTTTATATAGTGTTTCCTCGCTAAGCTTTACATACGCTATAATCCTATCACGAGATCCGTTCTGATAAGGCTGTAATACAAACTAAGCGGGATGACTCGTCTGGCGTACAGAGAAGCAGAAAACGTGGCTCTGTGTGATTATTGCGGTGTTTGTAAGTTGTTGCTTCCCATCACAAATGGAAGAAGTGTTTTTAGAACAAAAGCAGGGACTGGAACGTAGGATGTAATTTCCAGAGTCAGTGCTGTAGGTGGACTTCTGCTAAAATATTCATGGTTTTAGCTGTTAGCAGCTCAAATTAATTGCCATCCATAATTAATCTGCCCTGTAGAATCTAGCTATTTTATAAACATGGAATTTATTGGACATGCCCTCTTAATTTGTATTGTAGGTTTTGTTTATTTGGCAGTCAAGTACACAAAAATAGTACTTGCGATACAGAAAAATTCAGCGTGCCGCGTCTGCTGTCTGATCACCTCTAAACCCGCTACAGAACTCCTACGCCATTTAAAACCAGTCATATTAATTTCTTAATTCTAACTGTGCCACTCACCATTTCCTCCCACGGCACAGGCGTTAATCTCAGCAGCAGCCGAAGCGGCTGTGGATAAGGCACAGGGAAGCTGGGTCCCACAGCTGGGGCAGCAGGGATGGCTGGACACAAGCAGTGGGATGGGGCCAGCTGGCACCTCGCCCATACATGGATGGGCCTGGGCTGAGCCCCCCTCCCAACCCAATGCGTGTATTTGGAGACGGTCAGTAGAACAAAGCAGTTTTTAAACAGCCTAGGTGGACAGAAGGGGTTGGGGTCTGGGAAGGGCTGGCTACTACTGCTGGTTTGCAGCAGGACAGTGCTCGTTCCTGAAGGCAAAATGGGTAATTGACTTCAGACAACGTGCATAACTCATCCCAGTGCTTGGGCACCTCATCCTTTCCCGATCGCTCGCACAGATGGACGGCACATGGCCAAGATAACTCTAGGCAGGCATCTTAGAAACACTGATTAATCAAAAAAAAGCTATTTGTGTCAAAACATTTCCAGTGAAAAGTTCCTACAAGATCTAGTAAAAAATAAGTTTGGTCTTGCCCAATATTTTAATGACATTTGACCTAGGTCCCACAAGCTGTTTTGCTGTCAACAAGAAAGGATACGGAGAAACTACAGAGACTCCAGCCATCATCTACCTGCATGGTCAGGGGCCAAGAGCACAACACCTACAAAGAGGGGGCTGTACATCTAACAGCAGCTACCACCACCTGAAGGGTGGCTGCAAAGCCAGACCCTCCTTGGTAGGGTCAGGAGCAGCAGCTACGAGTTACAGTGTGGGAGGCTTTAGAGAAGGCGTTGGGGTAGCAGCTGTGGAAGAGGCACCCAAGGGTGGTGCAGTCTCCATCCTTGGAGAGTACCAAACTCACCTAGACAAAGCCACATGTGAACTGCTCTGGTGCTTCAAGCTGGGGCTTTGGTGGGGTGACCTCCAGTGGTGCCTTCCAAACAATATTTCTATGATTCATGTCACTCTTAGTTCCAGACTGATGAGTTTTCCAAATTATTCTGTCCTATGTAAGTCGTATCTCACAACACTGAGTTTTATTTGCTGTCATCTTGTTGATCACCTTGCTTCATTAGGGTCCCTTTAGACCAGAGAGTTGCAGCTTTGGCTGATCTAAATAACTCTATCACCTGCAAATGTTCCCTATGTCATTAATTAGCATGCCAGACAGCAGCGGTCCCCACGCGGAAATCTCTGGACACCCTACCGTTAACCTTTCGCCACAGTCAAACGGCCGTTTATTCCTGCTCTGTGTTCTGGGACTTGGCTGAAGACGTTTTGAAAGCCCAGATAAATTATATCAGATGGTGCTCCTTTGTGCCTGCTTGCTCAAGTGAGAAATAGACTGGTGTTCCCATGCAGAACAACGACACTACCAGTTACACTGCTGCAGATCTTGGGGGAGGCTGTGAAAATCCTCAGTACTGATGGCTACGCTGCACTCATCCGCTGGATTTCAAGAGCTTTTTGGATGTCTTCCGCACCCCTCGTATCGCTATCCTCGTTCTGCGTGCCACTGACTGGGAAAAGGAGTTCAAAATAAAGTTGTGTTATTAACCAGGAGGAAAACACTCATTTAAGCATTATTTATCCACCCGTGGAAACTGTTCTGGGAAATTCTCTACCAGATACAACTATACATGATCATCCAGGAGACACTGAACAACTCCTAAATATTATTTACACGTGGACCACTCCTCTGGTGCTGATACAGAATCCCTTTTTCTGGACTGAGAACTGGAAGAAACAGGACATGGGATCCTGCATGGGCTTCTTGCCAGACCTGGGGCAATCACTTAGGCCAAGTTCCTCAGAAAGTCTTTGCTGTCTAAAGGTGGCTGAAATCACCTTAAAATCAGCAGCTGTCATATCTTCAAGGACCTAAGTATCATCGGGATGATATTTTCCATCACATGATAAGGAGAACATTTTCTTATGGGAAGGCTAAGAAAGCCCAACAAGCACAGTGTCACGTTCTGATGCTGCAGTACTACAAACTTGTCTGGTAATTCAGGTTATTTAGAATCACAGAATCATCAAATCATAGAACGGTTTGGGTTGGAAGGGACTGTCAAAGTCCATCCAGTCCAACCCCCCTGCAAGGAGCAGGGGAGCACGTTCAGCAAAGACTGGTTCAACAACCCTTTCCCCAAGCTGTGCAGCACCCTCAAACTACCCCTGCCTTCACCCGGGAGAGTGCAAGGACTGACAGAATCCCCGTGACCTCCCAGCAGCCCAGGGAGCAGGGCTGGGAGAAGTGGCGCTGGTGCTGAGACACTGCAGAGGGGACGAGCAGGGATGAGGAGAAGAGGCAGATGCTCTGCAGGCAACCCGCAGACCGAAGGGTGAGATATAACCAGGGTGTAGCCACGTCCACCACAGCACAGCAAGGAGCAGAGGCTGCAACGTGCTGAATAAATCACTCGCAATTAATGCTGTGACCAACTTCAGTTCCAAGGCTTGTTTATATCCATCATGGTCTAGTTATCGGAGAAGAAAAAGTAAACTTACTCAAACATATTCCAATTAAGTGCTTGTAGCTCAATGAGGCTTCAGCTCATATTTTCGTTCTGCTGAACTGAGAGTGCCAGCGGAGACCTTTTGAAGTAGTCAATGATTATTTTAACAATTCAACTTATTTTCAAATTACTTATCCAAGAAAATAGCAATTTCTAACTTCCTTGGATTCATTGAACCAATGTGCCAGATAATTAAACTAGTCATTACGACTTCCACTGGATAGAAAATAAAATCTCTGAGGCATCTGACCTTTTGGGTATTTCAGCCTTTCACACTTCAGTTACCCAGTTGTCTTAAAATTGCCTATTAGTAACCGCACGACTTTATGGGCTTTCTGAGCAGTTTTTTGAACAGCAAGTTTAATACTAAATAAATCTAATACTAATAACTTTGCTTTGTATTTTTAATAGTAGAGTCCTGAGAAGTAATATAGCGTAACTCTCCCGTAGGTGCGCCTTGCCATTTTAATTAATTCCTCACTGATAGAAGTGCGACAAACGCAACATTTTCTTTTCATTTTCAATAAATAGTTGTGCTTAAGGGAGCCTGTGAGAAAACCTGTAGACCGTTACTGCTGTATTACCTTTAGATGGATATGAATATACATCTCAAAAAGCAGGATTAATAAATTGCATTTGCAGATTTGTCACCGTCTGTGACCTTTATTTTTTGCTGTACACTGTGAAAGGCTATATCTCACGTAATGTACATCAGGAACGGTGACAATCTCCCCGGCCTCTGCCATGTACGCACAGAGCGCTTTATGAATAACGACAGCGTGGATATCGATGTGAGCGACGGGCCTGGACCGCATGGACCAGATTACAGGAGTTACAGCAAATGGTGGAAAGACCAACTCGAGGGCTGTCTGGAGACAGCAAGGCACAGGAATGAACACACAGACATCCGTTGAGCATGGTTTGTTCTCTCATGGGACCAACGCGGGGCGTAGTTTATATTAAAAGAATCATTCAGATTTTGGCTTGATTCTTTGTTAGGTGACAGATCCGCAGCGAGAATAAAACTGTACGCCTAAAGGAGTGCATTTTCAACACAAAGACAATTTCTTACAAACTGTGACACTGGGGTTTTTTGGGGTTTTTTTTCAGCTTAAAAACTCACCCAGCAGGAAATCCCCTGGCAACTTTCTGCTCCGAAAAAGGCTTGTACCCGTGCCAGCGTGGGCAGGGACTGCAGGGGTGAGGGCTGCAGGCTCACCAGTTGTACCGGGATGCTTGGGACCACTTCTGGAGGAATACCATGCTACAGCCAGGGAGCAAGGTGAGTCTGCACAGCCTTTTTCAGCAATGCGAGGGGAAAACACCTTCAATTTCTAAGTATTACACTGGTACAACCAATATAAAGCATACAATGGTTTTAACTGGTGACCCAAGGTGGGTACTCAGGGTTTCCCACTGCACTTAACGATCACCCACACCCAGTCATCCACTTCAGAAGGTGAGGAGGGAGCGGCGAAATAAAGAAGATGCCGGGCACAGAGCTCTGTTCACAGCATTGGGAGCACACACCTCACCTTTCTGCAATTAACTGTAGAGCATGCTCCCGTCCCCAGCCCAGCAGCGCACGAAATCCGTGGTCAGGGATTATGCTAACAGCCAGCCGATTGATTTTTGGTTTTCTGCGCTGTTGCATGGTGACTGATCTAAACCTCACCTTTTATTACCCACCTCTCCAGCGCCTGCCTAACGAAGCAGAGGGAGCAAAGCGAGCGCGGGAAGCAAGAGGCTGGGAGCAGAGCGGCTCCCAAGGCTTTCGGAAAGGTCAGTGTGTGTCAAGCCGCACTTGCCGCAATTAGAGGGGAGAACAGAGAGCGTTCTGCCGTGCCGGCTGCCGACACAGGCTCGTTATTTCCTGGGATCCTGGTGTCAGGCCGCCTGACAAGTACGGATTTAGGTGCCGTTATTAAATTATGCTTGAATTGTCCCAGGCTCATAATGACCACAGTTTGTTTTGATGGCTGGGAAGATTCACACTCCGACTAGCTGACTGCTCTTGACATAGTCACTTGTGGGAACTAATCAGAGGAAAATACTGTAATAAAGTGTATGGTTTCCACTTGATTTTAAAAAGGGAAGTTAAAAAAAAAAAAAATCCCCAAACTTGAGAACATCACTGACTCTTACTGACATTATTTATATATGCACCTAGTACGTGCCCAGAAGCATTCAAAAGGAAAAAAAATAAGAAAAATTATATGCATAATCATTAGTTTGATTTTTAAAAGCAAAAGGATGTCCTAACATGGAAGACATGAACCACCTGAAGAAAAAATTTGGGAGAGACTATATTCTAGTTGAAAGTGCTAGATCTAATAACAAGAACTTATTCTGAAATCTTGGAATTCTTCAGTCTAACATGCAGAAAGAAAAGCAAACTAATTGACCACAGGACAAGTACCAACCGTCAGTGCGAGGCACCCTTAACGCAGGAAGAGTGAGATGCAGGGCAGGATGGGCAAGGTTTTTTTTCTAGCAAGAAGAGCTTGACTATAAACTCCTAATAGTTTGAGATATTGATGCAATTTCAAAGGCCATTATTACAACTTTTTCAAGCATGTGGTGTACCGTTGCTGTCATACATGTGGGTTTAGAGTTTGCATTGGAGTTCTTGTACGTGCCATCCCATACAACCACGTTCCCCAGGAGCAAAAGGCAAGTGGAGAAGAGAGCGCACCTTGCAGACATCTTCCTCAGCAGAAGCTGGTGACAGGACTCAGCACCTTATGTCAAGTCTTACATCAGGCGTTTGCACACAATGGCCAAAGAGGAGGCATTTCCAGTGATGGAGAGAGAAATGCAAGGTACGAGAGGGAGAGGTGGTTGGATGCCAGGGAAGATAAGAGCTGAATATTGGACCAAGGAGGCTGGAAGTGGCTGCAGGATGAGGGGAACTCCCATTCAACCCAGCTGGATCAGACAGCACCAGGAGATCGGAGCCCCAAGTGCTGGCAAGCTCTCGCAGAAGGTCGGGGAAGACATACATCAGCTGCCTTTGTCTTTGTGGCAGAGCAGGGCAGAAGGCCCTGCAGTGCTGGGAGGTCTCTGCAGCAGGCTGGGGATGAGCTCTGATGGATTTATCAGCCCAAAGGACAGTGACTGCCAGTTGGGATACGGAGAGATGACTTACCGGGGGATAAAAGCTTGAGGAGAAGGTCAGCTATAAAATCTGAAATACAAAAAATGTTGAGGTCTAATCATATGAACGAGGCATGCAGAATAATAATTGAGCACCAGGTTTGGGTTTTTTTTTGGCAGTTTTCCTTTTTTTTTTTTCCCCTTTTTACTTTTTCCAACTATCTTTTGCCAAGGGCTTATACTTAGTGAAACATCTTTCCATCAGAGGAAAGCACAGAAATATGAATATTAACATCACCAGTAGACACACATTGCTTTTGCAGAAGACACAAAGATGAAAGAAATGCAATTATTTGCCTTTATCTTCAACGCTACCAAGAGCCAGACCCTACATTTTTATCAGGCAGATTTTCTTGAGCTACAAAATTCAAAACACTTCAAAGAAACGAAGAGAACCTGCTGCAGAGTAGGGCTGTACCCTGATAAAGCAGCTGCTGCTGCCTCACCCAGCCCAGCCCAGGGCCACCCAGAAGCTCCTCAGGAGGGGTGGGACGGGGCACAGGAAAGCTCTTGTTCCCAAATCTGCAAAGTACAAGATGAGAGTGCAGAAAGTGACTGCTGGGAGGCAGGATCACATACCCTGAATTTTATAATATCATCGGAATGAATCCCCCAAAATGCTGGCATTAACACTGCTCTTTCTCCAGGTTCATCTGGCCGCCACAGAAGATGTTTGGATCCCTCTGTTAATTTTCATAGGTTTCTCATCAATCTCAGCTGCGTGTCTTAGCAGGTGATCAAGGCTCATTAGAACACAGCTAGGAATATCCATTCCCCATTTCACATTTTCTTTGTAACTCCACATTTCCCTGTCCCAATCGCTTGCTGCTGTGCACTTCATGGAAGATAGTGCCAAGCACTGAACCAACATTGTTAGCACAATTTTGAAGTTACAGGGTCATTATTCTGGTTACCAGAACAGCTAAGGTGTAGTCGTTCACTCTGGTCATAAAATACAATCTGAAACGAAAAATAAGATGTAATATACAACATGCCAGTCGTTTCTCCGTAGGCAGTTTCTGATGGTTTAAAGACTTTGCCTATGCTATCCCCCACCTCGCTCTTCAAACTTCATACTTCACCTTCCTTTTCCTAAGGAACTGGCTTCAGTAAGACATTTGCAACACCGAGCGTTATACACGTTTAATTTTTTTTCAGACTCCTCTGAGATCTGCTGGGAGCAAGCCCTTCCATTTCTGATTTAGCAAGGAACATTAATATTTTCTTCTCATAAGTCTTTTGCTCTGAGGCCTGAGAGACCTCAGTGTGAGCCCCTCCATTTCCATATACACTAGCTGTTTTTTTTTTTTTTTTTCTAGTAAGGCAAAACCAAAGTAATTTTGTAACACTCAGTTTTGGCCTCAGGTGAAAGAGATTCTGTATGAAACATGTGGAAAGAAGGTTTTCTGGAGGGCGGGCAGGTTAAATTATTACCCTATAAAAGCACAGAACACTGGAGGAATTGGTCTGGTGCTGCTGTTGTTGCAGGCAGCAGGGCAGGAGGGAGCCAGACTCATCCTCACACGCCTCTCTGTCCCATTTCCCTATCTCCATCTGCTCACATTTAATTGTAAGAGCACCCCGGATGCTGATAAAACCTTTGGCTATAGCTGGCTGGGCGTTTCTCCACTTGCCTTTCCATCAAAGCCATCTCCCTTCATCCCCTCCACTACTAAAATCTCGCTTTGCTTCATGATGCACTTTTACCAAATCAGTGCTTATTTATCCAGAAGCAGCACACTTACCTAACCGGATCCCCAGGTGCTGTTTGTGTTTTGCCCAAAACACGTGTGGATCTAATCAAGTTTTTCTGAGGAATTTGTACAATATTACCCTATTACAGGCCCAGCTGTATTAGCTTTTATCTAATAAAGTGCAGCCCTTTCACTTCTTTATTTCCTTATAAAAATAAACAGAATATCATGATTTCGTTATGGTATTTACTCCATATAAAGAAAAATCACAAGGCATCCCGTATACCACTATCCCCATGGGGATGCAGGATCCAACACCAGCAATCTATTAGCTGTCAAGCAATCATACTTTTAAAAGGTTTTTTGCCGCAAGTCTTTACTTCTTGAGCAAAGGCGTTTGACAGAGCTTGTCTGCCAAAACCACGTCTGCACAGGGTATGAGAAATGCCCAATTTCAGACACATTAAAGTGTGCCCCTGTGAGATAACTGGGTTGTTGCACAGGAGGCAATCGCTGAATGCTACAACAGGTTTTTCCTACTGCAATTTGACTGTGCCACGCAGCTAAAGCAAAAAAATATGATCAAAAAGCTCTTTGAATCTAACAAAAATTAGAGTTGTTATGAATACAGGCATGAGCAGCAGGGGGGCAATACACGCAGCCCAGAATTACATGGTGCGTCCAAGAGCACCGTGTTTTCGCATGATAGGAGCTGTTGACAGTGATTATCAACCCTACTGAGATCCATCAGGCACACAGGAGGCTTTTCACGAGGGCTGCCCATGAACAGAGAGCTGGAAGGACTGGAACAACCACAGAGTCCTCCATTAGGATGCAACTGGTTGCTCTTTTGATGGCTTTTGATGTGTGGAAAAACACTACAGCGGTAATTTAAATGCTTATTTGTGGCTCGATTTGCAAAGACATGGTTGCCTTTGAAGGAGCATGACAAGCACCAGGGCAGGCGCAGATGAGGCTCGGCTGGGAAGCGTTGGCCAGGACAGGGAGCAGGGATCCCCAGGCACGTGAGACCCCCAGGCAGCAGGTTCATCTGCACCCCTGAGGTGCTGTAACCCTCTGGAAAGGGCTGGCAACCCTGCTAGCTTCCAGCACCTGCCCTTGACCGCTGCAGTTTTTGTTCCAGGCTGTTTCCATTTAAGAGCTCTTAGATTCCGAGTTTCACCTTCTAGAGGTAAAATGGGAAGTCAAAGGTCCAAACATACAAAATAGGTCACTAATAAAAATGCTTTCGAAGAGTACGGGTCCCCTCAAAGGACTCAAGCAACCTGATCTGGTTGGAAATGTCCCTGCTCCTTGCAGGGGGATTGGACTGGATGGGCTTTAATGGTCCCTTCCCACCCAAATCATTCTGTGATTCTGTGACTTGCAGGCTACAGAAAAAAAAACTGAGAAGGGGAGGACCTCTAAGAGAATGCCTGAAGATTTTCCTTCCCTCTTGCTCCCTTTTTCCTACTTGCAATTTACTTTTCCCTCATTCTTTCTCTGCACGTGCTGCCACCCACTTTTCATCCTTTCAATCTCCAGTTTTGTTTTTTTTTGAAGAAAATAAATCTCTTTCACATACACCTTATAGCCCCTTTTCCCAGCAGCCGGGGGCCCAGCTGCCTTTCCAGCAGGATGGACTGGCACCGCCAGCGGCAGGGCAGGCTCAGCCCGGCACGCCTGCCACAGCACATGCGGAAGTACAGCAGAAAACCACTGACCACAGCTGGGAGCTGATTTTTTTTTTTTTTCCACAGGGTGGGAGACCTCATCCTAGAGGAAAGATGAGTATTCCCATCACCTCCCTCCCCAGGGGAGCAAGGCCAGCAGTCAGCATTAGCAGATGGCATATTCTGCCTTCTGAAAAAGCCGCATGCCAGCTGCTGCTGCCCATTGCACACGCGTGCACACACGTCTGACATGCAAGCATTTTACACACAGACACTTTTTCCCCAGCAAACACTGCCTGAGCAGCTGGCCGCTCTCAGCCCAGGTAACAAAGCCCTTCCAGCCCCCTCACTAACTGCGCTCACGACAAGCTGGCGTCTGCAGGTATCTGCCAGCAGTCACAGTTTTACCTCGTGCTGGTAAAAAACATTTCATTTCCAGTGAGGAACCGCCAGTAAGTCAGGGAGACACTGGGCTGGTTTGCTGTGAGCAGCTCTTACCAGATTGCGACTGCGACTGCTCGCCCGCTGCTCCCACCTGCGCCCAGCTGAGCGCACACAGGTTTATACCCCGAATCACCAGGTTTCATCAAACAGAGGAATTTTAACCTGGCTGAGGATGTGGGGGGGCAGGTTTCAATACTGTTTTATTTTCTTTCCTTTTTTTTTTTTGTGTGTGTTTTTTTTTTTCCCCCTCAAGCTGCATCAGGGAAGCGCCAAGGACAGAGAAGACAGAGAAGCTGCAGAGATAACAATCATTTCTATGTGCTGATAAACTCCTCCCATCCCTGCTGCGAAGGGATGGGGCTGGTGACGCTCCTGTTACCTCCAGACCACAAGGCTTTGTCGGGGTGCTGGGCAACGCCTGTGGAAAGTGTCCCCATGCACTGGCACTGCAGCCAAGTTTCTGAAATTACAGCTTGATTGTCTTCAGGGCCTGAGCATCTCCCTCCTTGCCACACGCAGTGTCACCAGTGCCCACGCAATACCACGCAAGGCCTGTTCGTGGCCTGAAGAAGAGCCCGCGCAGTGCAGGACCCTGCCCTCCGTACCCTGAAATTACAGTTTTGGCACCAGCTGCACCCTTACTCCATTTCACCCTGCCCTCCCGCCTCACACGTCTTAGGCCGCGTACGGTGCTAAACCAGAAGTCAAGTAGTTGCTTCCTCAGAGCGTTTACTGACATCCCAGAGGATTTTTGTCACTTTTTCATGCTCTTCACTGGTGTATAACATTCATAGAAAATTACTGGGGGGAGGAATCAGCAAGAACTTGTAAGCCCCTGTGATTGTTTTCCAGGCCCACCTGCCCAAGCTGCCACGTCCTCCATAGCACAGATAACACCTCCCAGAAACGCAGAGCGATCTGGGCACAGAGATTTTCCTTCGGCCTCTGCCAGCTGCAGGCAGTTTTGGGTTCCCTGCGTGGTACAGAGATATTCTAAAGCAAGCCGCAAGCTCGGATATTTCTGAGGGGAAACGGCTTCCATTTTTCCTTTAAAATGTCTCAAAAAGGTCATGCTAATGATGTTTACTATCAAATAATAAATGTGAACACTCCTCCCATGGCTGGATAGTGCGGAAGGCTGGACACGTGCCTGTTTGTTTGTTCTCCAGTTGACAAAGGGCACTGAATCAGGCAAGGTACAACACACGCTATTAAAACCAGTGACATTTGCTGTTACTTTACTGTGGGATGCAAATATTTTCTTTCCTAATGACTATTTTCCAAAGTCTGTGATAGGAAGTGCACTTTAATTCCTTTTTTGATGTCTGGCATTTTTGTTTTCACACTCCAAACCGCCACCACCCCTACCCCTCACTCCCGTCCCCTGCATCGATGCTCAGGAAGGGACAGCTGGCTTCAGAATGGGGAAAAAAAAACCCAACCAACCAAACAAAAAAAACCCACCCCAAAAAACAGTCCCACGAAAAAGGCTAAGCTATTAGTGAGGTAATTAAGCTTTTTTCCTGACACAGGTAAGACTGCAAGCAGGAACAATTAAACAAAGCTTGTAACTGTTTGGATATAGACACCTGAGTCATTAATACCAACGGCTAACGAAAGCGTGCGGTCTGCAGTGGGAAGGGGAGGCTCTGAGCTTGAGGCGCCAGGACCTTGAGCAACAAGGCATTGAAAACATTTTGGGGCAGCAGCACTCACCAGCCTGGGGTAGGTGCATCCTTATCCCCTTTACTCTCCAGTCACGCTCAGCTGGGTGATCTTTGTCCATTAGAGAGGCTGCAAGCTTGAGACATGGCCTAGTGTTGTCTGAAGAGTGGAATTAAGTCACCCTTGGTGCTGGTGCTGGGTTTTTCTCTGCGGATTCCAGGCAGGGAGCGCTGCTCCCTCGACCTGGGAAAAGCTGGCGTGGAGTGGATGAGGAGAGCAAATCCTGGGTCTTGTTGACCACTTTGCGCAATAAATGCCTCAACAAGACAGATACTCCTGGTGAGCACATTCCCTGGGGAAACCACCAGCTTTGGGTCCCAGACTGCGTTTCAAAGTGGTGACCATGCTGCTGACCGGGTACCGCAGGCAGGCACCCACTGCCACCTTCCGCAGCGAGCGAAGCTGTTCCTTCATGGTAGGGCACCACGCCACACCTGGTAAGCCCAGCTGCATCCCAGGAAAACGTCACACTCAGCAGTTCTAGCTGACTGCAAAAGGAGGTGCAAATCCTGGTTTTGCTGGGAAAGCCCTGGTGTGGTGGGGCCAGGGGAGGGGGCTGGATTGTGAAAAAGATGGAAAGGCAGCCTGCTGAAAAACGATGAGGAGAGTAACCTCAGGATGCATGAGAGCCGTCTCAAAGAGCGGGAGGAAAATGCAATTAAGAGATGGCAGTTTCTCAAAGGAGTGATAACGATGGCACAGGCACCAACTCCTCCAGTACAAAGGAAGGACAGAGTGCTACCTGCCCAAATCACCAGGTTAATAATTTTTTGTTGCTGTTTTGCCTCACTCTTCAGCAAAAGGACAATTGCAATCAGCCACATAATGCAATTAGCATAATTGACACAATGCTAATAGTTCAGGCTACAGAAAAGAGCAGGGTAGAAGAGTTAAGTGTTTTCAGAAGAGCTGAGCCTGCTGAAATATTCCTGAAGTTCTTAGAGATATGTAGTAATTTCAGAACTGCCTGCTGCTATCTCTGCAAAATTTTGGAGAAAGAATGAAACCGAAATAACTAAAATGGGCAAATCACGGCTTACCTTCCATGTCCTATGCAGTGCTCCTTGTGCAGGTTCAGTTCCCAGGAACAAATAATCAACCCACATATTTGCAAATCCTCAGAAGGTAACGAGGAGACAAATAACAAGAATGATTTTGAAAAAAAAAATGACTCATGGCAAACCCACCGTCCCTGCTTCTCTGACCACGGATGCTGTGCCTCCGCAGACCAGGCTGGTGGGAAGCAGCTGATGTCACAGAACTGAGTTTAATGAGACTGTTAACATCTCTCCTATGGTAAGCAAGGCTGGGAACACACTGTTGATAAACCACATAAAAGCTGAGTGGGTTACTATCACCAAAAAGCAGGTCAGAAAAGCTTGGTGTCAAAAATGGGGAGATGGAGCTGGTGAGGTACTGTGGGGGTTCCCACAGCCTGGTGCTACTCAACACAGTCAGGGAAGGTCTAGCTGGTGAGAGACAGAGCATGTTTATCCCATCTACAGGTGATGCCTAACTGGAAAGTGATGTAGGCACCCTGGAAAACAAGATCAGACTTCAAGGTCTTTCTACCACATTACAGAATTTAAATGAAAATCGAGATGAAATCCATTAAGCATCAATCCTGCTCAGATGAAGGAGAAGGAGCTAGGCAGAGGTGCAGAGAGAAAGGTCTTGGGGTTACACACAGTTACAGACTGAGCCAACAACATCATTCTGGCACACAACAGGTAAACAGCAGTGGGACACACGACCAACAGCAAGCCTGTAAGATGCATGCTTTTTTTTTTTTTTCTTTTTGACCTCACTTTTCCAAAGAAGATGTGGCCCAAATGAGAACTGCAGATTATTAGACATACAAAAGACTTGATGTAAAATAAAAGGCCAAATTAAGTGGTGTTATTTAATTAGAGAGGAAGAGAACAGAAGAAAACCATGGTGATAGGCTTCATGTACATAATGAACTGTGGGAAGAAAACCAAAGCACAAGTGGCCCAGAGAACATTTGGAGTCTGTTCTTGGAGGTACTCAAACCTGGCTGGCCAAGGTCCTGGGCAGCCTGCTCAACATGGCTCTGCTAGAGCAGGGGCTAGAGGAGGTGACCTCCAGAGCTGCCTCCCTCCTCAGCAGTTCTATGAAACATTCTGCCCTGGGTTCAGTTGTGCCCTGGGTTCAGCTGTAGGTAAGTGTCATGGTTTAGTCCCCCTCAGCGGCTAAAACACCACACAGTCACTCACTCACTCCCTTCCCTCACTGCCTCGCCCAGTGGGACAGGGAGGAGAATCAAGAAAGAAAAGGCAAAACTCCTGGGTTGGGATAAAACCAGTTTAAGAGAACAACAAAGGAAAAGAAAACAGAGAGGGAAAACAAAAACAGAACATCCTTAAGCACATAACTCACAGCACAGCAGCTCAGAAGTATCCTGGTGTCCAGCTCCCTCCCCAGCAGCCAAACCTGCCCCTCAGCCCCAGCCCCGCTTTATCCCCTGAGCAGGATGGCCCTGGGATGGACCAGCCCTGGGGCTCATTTGGGTAATTAGCTGTCCCAGCTGTGGGCTAATGAGTAACCTATCCCAGCTGTGTCCCCAGCCCCAGGGCCACCAGCCCCAGCTCCTCTCTCATCTCCAGTGGGAAGTAACCCTGTCCTAGCCAGAACCGGGACAGTAAGACAAAAAAACCCAAGAAATATTGCAGCAAGGTAAATCTAGGCAAAATTTATGAAAAGCAGTGTAAGAAGCAGAGGACTGGAGCATTAAAATAGATTTATTGGAAAACTTATGGAAACTCCTTCCCCTCCCCCCACCCCAAGAACAAGAGCAGCACTGGTAAGAGAGCTGAGCCACAGTTCACCAGGCCTTTTATCGGGCAAATGGATCAAACTGTGAGAACTCAGCCTTATTTTCTTAGGTTATATTTTAGAGCTACGTGGGTTCAAGAACTAATAAAGCGACTCAAATGGGAAAAAGGAAAGAAGCAGGCAGGGAAGATGGGCACAAAAATAAATGAGCAGACAACCAATCCGCAGTCTCCTGCCATTTAGTGTCACATTCCTCGCTGATGCTCTCTAGGAGAGAGATGTGCTGCAATATACCCACAAAAGAAGAAAGATACACTTACAGCCTGAAAATTAAATTCATGGCAGGGAAGAAGGAGTTGCAGGCACATTTGTTCCCTGACTATCTACCAAGCTTCCCAAACCAGCTAGCAATGAAACAGCACGTGTGGGGAAAAAAAAAAAACAAACCACCAAGAAAACAAACCACTCTAAAGAAAATCTTCCAGAGAACCCTGATTTAGCAATGTCATATACTCTACATTAACAGCAATTAGCTCAACAGCAAAACACAGCAATTCTCAACTGGGAAGAACACCTGCTTCATTGCAGTCCTTCAGCTGAGGTCTCTTGCTGGGGTACAGCTGCAGCACTGCTGTATCTCCTGGTTATCCAGAGGTTCCAGCCCAGCTCTTGGCTGTGGCTCCGTATGTAGGTGACACTCAGCCTGGCCCCCAACGAACAATTCACACCTTTGAAATTAAATCACTGCCAGGTGGCAAAACCTATCCCTGCATGCAGCTAAGGGAGGGAGATCTCCCAGTCAGCCCTGTTGCTGCACTGGTAGCCGTTTTCAGACCCAGGTTCGTTTGTCCTGCATGGAAAATTGCAGGCATCAATAAAATAACAGGAATTTGGAACAACCCGGTATACCTTGCAAAGGAAATTATTCCAAAAATCAGATCTCAAAACCAATTAAACCCAATCCCAATTCTATCTTCCTTTTTTGTCCTGGGAAGTTTAGAATTTCTCTGTGCTATTATTTATAAAAACAGCTTTGCTTATCTACATGACAGGAAGATTGAGAGTAAGAGGCCTGTAAAAGATTTTGAAGTTGGTTTTTTTTTTTTTTTTTACAGAAAGGTATTATCATACCAAGAACAGCAATATTAACATCTTGCAAGATTAAAAGCAGATCAGGTTGAAAAGTGCCTGCTTAAATGCCTCTGACAGCAAATCTGCTTTTCCCAAATGCAGGAATTTTTATAGGGAGGCAGATTTTACCACAGCATTATCTTTTCCCTGAGGGAAAGCTCTGGGCTCAGCAGGAAGATTTTCTTTCGGGGTGCTTTCTGCTGCATCTGAGGTCTGTGCTGGGTGCTTGGGAAGGGGGGGGCGTCCCTTCACCACCCTCTGCTGCAGGTGCACCAGGGTCAGTGTGCACACACCCAGCGTGGGATGGGATGGGACGCATGGCACGGTATGACATGGCACGGTATGACATGGCACGGTATCGCATGGCATGGCATGGCATGGCATGGCATGGGATGAGATGAGATGAGATGAGATGGGATGGGATGGGATGGCGTGGGGTGGGGTGGGGTGGCACGGTATGACATGGCATGGCATGGCATGGGGTGGCAGCCACAGCTCTGCTGGGTGTGCCGTGATTGCGGGATGCACCCAGCGATGGAGAACGTCCCCAGGGCACTGCCCAGAATGACCCCCAAACACCAGGATAGTCAGGAGCTCTGCCAGAACTTTCCAGCCCGTGAAAAGTTGTGCTCATTTTGATATGTTGCGCTTGGCCTGAGCCAGGGTTTTGTCTCCCAGACTCAAATCTGCTGCAGTCCGGGCCTGGCTGGATTGAATCGGCTCTAGCTAAAAGCTGCGTTATCTTCTCATGTGCAGCAAGGGCAGACAGCAAGGTTCAGACGTCTCCACTGGGAATTAGAGCTGACAACACAGAACTGAGCTTTAAATTACCAGCTCCTACCCAGGGCAGCTGCTCGCTGCCATTCCTTAGATTTATAGAGTTTAAGCCTAGACAGGACCATTAAATCCTTCTCACCTGCCCCTGCCTGTCACAAGACATTGGATTTCATACATTTATCCCCCAGTCTGAGTCCAGTACCTGGGCAAACCACAGCCCCTGCGCTCGGCTTTGGAAGCGGAGCATCCCTGGAGCCTCCACCATCACTAACGCTGCTCTGGGCTTTGCTCTCTTCGTAGTTTTCCATCCCTGACCCCCATGAGCTGGCAGCGTGTGAGTCGTGTACACACAACACACATGGCAGAGGTGCCCAAATGCCCTCCGGGGTGAGGGGACAGGCTGGTAGGAGGCAGGGATGGCTACAGGAGCAGGTTATGGGGTCTGCAGCAGAGCTCCGGTGATGGAGCAGCATGCCCTGTCCCCCTGCACACACCACACCGTGCGGCTGGGACCAGGTGCCAGCACTGGAGCTTGGTTTCAGAGCATGCCCTGGAAGCGAACGGGATGATCGCTTATCCATAGAATCATAGAATCTTAAGGTTGGAAGAGACCTTCAAGATCATCAAGTCCAACCATCAACCGAACACCACCATGTCCACTAAACCATGTCCTGAAGTACCACATCTGCACGTTCTTTGAACGCCTCCAGGGATGGTGACTCCACCACTGCCCTGGGCAGCCTGTTCCAGTGCCTGATTCCATGTGCCTAGCTCCAAGAAAGGTCTCGACAGCTCTCAACAAGTCCATAGGCTGGCACGGAGTCTCTATCCATCAGGAGACAGCAAAGCGGCTACCAGCAATATCGACCCTTAGACTGCACATCCACCTCTTTCTCTTGGAAGGACCTCTGGGCCCAGGCAGCAAACTCCGTCCCATCCAGCTCCAGGTTTGAGGCTGCTCTTTACGTTGGGTGCCATCTTGTGACAAGTGTCTGTCCATTACAAAGGGAACTGAGTGCTCGGGAGGACATTTCAGCTCTGTAGTGTCCTTAACGCAACGCCCCAGCAGCAACACACTGCGCCGGAGGGATTCCAGCAAAGGGTGTGAGGCGACGCTCAGGTGAAGTCTGAGTTTCTCTGATAGCTCTTTGCAGGGCATCTGGCACCAACTCCAGTCTCGCCACCTTTTGTGAGCACCGATTTTTCATTTTAAGGGGAGCCATGACTGCAGCGCGCAGCAATTAAGTCCGCTGAGCTCTTTCCCCAGCATGTGCCCATTGGCTACCACACAAGTGATAAAAGGGTGACTTAGTTGCAGGAACAAGGGTTGCAGAAATAAACCGTCCCTAGTCTGTCATCCCAGCCCAAACAGATGTGCCCTATACATTAAACATAAGACAATGTATGGACAGAGAGTAATTTCACAACCATAATTCAACTGGAGGAACGTTGTAACGTAATAAATTGGGTGAATGATGGCCCTCTCCATAATATATTTCATCATTTCTCACCCTGCTACAGTTCCATTTTGCAGCACCAGCTTTCCCAAACATTTATTTTTTTGCCTCTTCTGGACCCCCCGTATTTTCTCAGATTGCATCTTGTTCATATTTTCTTTGCTGTTTGTTCCCCTCCTTGCAGCTGCCCTTATTCTGCACGACATAACAGAGTTATTATGGAACCGCTGGTCTGAGATACACGTGAGTACGGTTCAAAAACCATAAATCTCCCCCTTGCTGTACGTCAGTGTGTCGTAAGAATGTACAAAACCCTTGCACGGCAGAAGTTAGAGACAGAATCATAGAATCACAGAGTGGTTTGGGTGGGAAGGGACCTTCAAAGCCCACCCAGTCCAACCCCCTGCAAGGAGCAGGGACATCTCCAACCAGATCAGGTTGCTCAGAGCCCCGGCCAACCTGGCCTTGAACGTTTCCAGGGATGGGGCATTCACCACCCATCTGGGCAACCTGGGCCAGGGGTTCCACCACCCTCAGTTGAAAAAACTTCTTCCCTATGTCCAGTCTGAACATGCAGAAGGGAAAAGAATGGAAAGATGAAGAAAATAATCCATGTAGTCACAATCAGATCTTCCCACCTGGTTATCTCCCTGGGATTTGCATGCCGGGTTCGTTGCCTTCCAGTGTTCCTGTACAATTAATAGGATAGGAGTGGAGAGAGGAGGGTGGGTGGGGAAGGAGGTTTGGTGGGTACAAAGTTCTCTGAGTTTCTAGTGGTTTGGAAGAGTTATTAAATATAACTTTCAATAAAGTGCACTTGATGAAAACAGAAACATCAGTGAATTTCTCAAATAAACTACCAATAAAATCCAGCCCAATATATTATATATTACACAGAAAAAAAAAAAATCTGGATGTTCTGGTCCTTTTTCTCTTCAGCTGAAAAGTTTTGTGCCTTCTTTTGACGCTTGCTAGTGACTCCTATATGTAACCCCGGGCTGGGAACCTGCCCTATCTGCGAAAGGATCTGAGGTGACCCCACGTTGCCGTATCGCGGCCAGCTCCCTTCGCAAGAAATGTGAATGCATGGGATCTGATCAGCAGCTGCAGGCAGGAGTCAGCTGTGCGAGCATGTGTCTTTGCCATTTCCACTTCTTCAGCTCCACTGGTGAGTTTACCAAGAGTGGAGCTTAGGAAGTGCTGCAGAAAAACCATCGTTGCCGGTAGAAAAAACAAGTTGGCCAAAACAATCTCTGGACCTAGGATTGTCCCCAAACATCTGGCTGTCACAGCTGTACCAGAACTGAAAGACCTGCTGGTTGGAAAATCGCAATTAACAGAGCAGGGAGGGACCATGACGTCCCACACGTGCCGGGCTGCAGCAGACGACAGAGGCTTCATCAAACCTCATCCCCTCCCATGATGAGTCCTTACTGTTCCTCTCAGCACTCACATACCCATCGGCAGCGGGTCAGGCAGGACCCCTGGGAGGTTCATCCCCCCCAGACACGACTCACTGGGTACCCCAGGGAGCACGGCACCCAACGCGCCGGGACGCGTGCCCCAGTGCCTGCATGCGTACCCAACAGCACGCTGGCACCTTCCTGCCTTTATTTGTGTTTTATCTGCCCTGTTCAGCGGGATCACCTCCTCCCTCCAGCCATGCCCCAGTCCCTCAGGATGCTAACAAGTTTGTATCTGCACGCTGGGACTTGGCATAATTTCCATTCTTTCAAACAGAAGAGCTGCCCTTCGCACCGATTTTCAATCAGCTCACATGAAAGTCAGGGGCGCAGACAAGAGTGAGGAAGAAATTAACGGCAGAACAGGGGCTTTTTAATCTGCAGAGGTTGAGAACAAAGCGGGAGAAGGGCACGCTGAAATCCTTTTACAAAAGACTGACAGTGTTTGCTCTGTTCTGCCAAGCCCCCAGCCCAGTAAACTCTGAAAGTCGCATGCCAGCAAAAGAGGGAGAGATGAATGCCTATTGTTTCATGCAAATGGGTAATCAGGAAGGAAATAACTCAGGCCTAGTAGCTAAATTTAATTTAAGGATATATAAATCTCTGCTTAATGATGCGCTGGCATATATATTGCATGATTAAATAAGAGATCCGATGTCAGGAAAGAAATCTTCACTGGCTCGAGCAGTAGAAAAGGCGCTGGTGGAAGAGGACATTTATCCTCCTGCGGCTCTGCTACAGCACCAGACGTGCGAAACCCAGAGAAGCAGGGGACGCCAGCAAGTCGAGGAGAGGGACCCCTGCCCTCCCCTGAGCGCGCGCAGGCAGGCGCAGGGCTGCGGATGCCGGGGCTGGCCCACGCAGCCTGGGCGGGTGCTGAGGAGGGACACGGGTGCCGCTCCTGCCGCTTGGACTCAGCACCCACGCAGGGAGCAAACAAGCAACGTGCTGACAGCTGCTTTCCCTTGAGCACAGCTCTGACAGGAGCCTCTCGATGGGCAGCATTTGGTCTCGTCACAGCACCGCGCCCAGCAGCCTGTACAGCTCTTTGATCACTCGCTTTATGAATTTTTGTCTTCCTACTGTCCAAGCTCTTCACGCTCGCAGAGGGATCTTGTGGAAGCAGAGGAGGATAACACTTTGCTTTTCATCGCTGGGGATGAGCTTTGCAGTGTCCAGCCCACCAGCATCCTTGTGGGGTGGCTGGCGGTGCCTCCCACGCTGGCTCATGTGGGGACCAGCACGACGTAAGGCACACATCTTGGTGTCTGCCCAGGAAGCAGGAGATCGAGGGACCCAGCAGAGTAGCAGACACATGGAGAAGTTTATCCTAACACAACAGGCACCAGGTGCTGCTGCTTTTGCCAGTGCTGTAATGTAATTTGTGGGCACAGCCTCCGGCAAGCTCTCAGCTGTGCCTGCCCATCAGCCAACCTGCAGCTCAGGTGAAGCAACCAAAAAATGGTCTCTTCTCCCAAATAACTTGTGATAGGATGAAAGGAAAGGACCTCAGGTTGCGCCAGGGAAAGTTTACATTGGATATTAGGAAACATTTCTTCACTGAATAGTTGTCAAGCACTGGAACAGGCTGCCCAGGGCAGTGGTGGAGTCACCATCCCTGGAGGAGTTCAAAGAACGTATAGACGTTAGCAGTGGACTTGGTGGTGCTAGGTTAATGGCTGGACGTGATGGTCTTAAAGGTCTTTTCCAACCGAAGCAATACTCCAATTCTACAAATACTCCTTTCCCAGGTCCCCCAGTGCCCTGGCAGAGCAGGTGCAGGGATGTGGTGCAGGTCAGGGGCACAAGGTACCAAGTCCAGCACATGCCAGGGCTGCAGCTCTGTGCCACATCAGCCCTCCCTGCAAATATTGCTATCCTGGACGTCTTTTTCATCCATTTCTAGGCTGGTTTTAATCACACCTCTGCAGGCACACAACTTGCTGTGAGCCAAGGTCCTTGCCCCTCGTGGTGAGAATCCATCCTCTCCTCCTCACGCTGGTGGATGCTGGAGGCCTGCAGGACCCTGGTACCCACCGGGACATGGACACAGGAGAGACCACAGCCCTGATCAGATCTTATTTAAATCCCTGGCAGAACGTTTTCTCTGTACAGTAGCAGACAGCGGCCCTCAGAAACCATCCCCACTGGAAGCAGCAAGGGGATGCAGACATCGCACCGTCCTCAGCCCAGCCTACCTGCCTGCCTTGCGTGGCACTTCCCACCTGACCTGAATTCAACGTCCATTCCTGAATTCTTAACCGATGACAGGGGCTCCAGAGCTTCGCAAGGCCCTGTTTAGACAGTAGGTTTCATGGAAGAGGTACATGAAAGGTTAGAGGAACTTTTGTCACGTAACAGCTGGACTCTGGGCAAACGCAGGTTGAAAAGATGGGGATGGATGATGCAGGAGCCATGTGCAGCCAAAGGCAGTGCAGGCAGTGAGGAGATGAGTAAAGGATGCAGCACAAGTATTTAATCATAAATATTTCAAAGCATGAAACTCCAAAAATCCACCCAAGTAGGTCAGTGTCTTAGCCTGGCAGATGATTTGGGGGATGCATAAGGCACACTGCATGCACGCTCCTCTCTGGCTCTCTGCTGTGCTGATTTTCTTTTTTTCTCCCAGGATTTGTCAGACAGACATTTCTGTAAAGGAAAGCACAAGCAGCTCCTCTCCTCGGGGACATCTCCACGCTGCGTATGAGTGGGTAGCTGCTCCCATCAGCGAGCGGCTGAGAGCTCATTACGTGAGCTGAGTCCTCAGATCTCAGAGGTGCTGGACACCTTTCTACGGGTCCATTTCAGGAAGGGGTTCATCCTTATCCTCGTAAAACCTGATGTCTGACAGCATGGAAACCTTTACCAGGGGTTTCTAGGTGTCTGCATTTTTGTTTGCTCCTGGACAAACCCTGTAGAGCCGCACCCCATAGCAGCTACCAACAGCAGAGAGACCACCAACCGTGTCAATACAGGGCAAAGCCCCTCACCTTAGCCACTCCCTACCCTCTCGCAGGGATGATGCTTCTCCTTCAGCAGCAATTCTTACCTTGGACATTTCCCAGCAGAATAATAATTTCCCGAGCCAGGGGTGGCACCTGTGTCACCAGACTGTGCCCCAGCTGGCGCCAGGGATCGAGGGCCAACGCAAGCAGCGCCTGTGCAAGCCGGCACTGCGAACATCTCAGTTCAGAGCTGAAAGGGACTGAGGTGGCCGAGGCTCATAACCCCCATCCCTGCAGCACTGACCCCAGTCAGCGCAGAGTTTCTGTGAGCTCCACCCTCAAGGCCCGCAGATGCAGTGCCCATCAGCGCCAGGAGCCTCCTCGGGGCTTTGGGTTTCCCGGTGCCGTTCCCAGGAAGGTGCCCTGCGGGGATTTGCCCGTTCGGCTCTCCTCAGCACACGGGCGCTGAGGTTTCGTGAAGATGAGTTTGCCAAAGACGGTGAGCTGCAGAGCAAGAGTGGGTAAGCCAGCTGTATAAATATGGAGCGAGCACAGCAGCACGCGCCCACTCTGAATTTTGCTGGTGTCCAGCAGATAAGATTGACTACAAACAGTGCGGTCTATCAGTGCTGCAGCATAACTACACAAATCCAGAATATCAGTTCTTAAACGCTCTGCAGAAAAAGCAAGCGGAACTGCTTTTCGGACTGCAGAAGTGTAGCAGCAACGTTGGCTTTTAAGTGAAAACACCCCGCAGCAGGCACGGACTAAACCTTCTCAAAACATGACCTTCTTCCCCAAAAGATAAAAAGAGAATCCTGTTTCTCATTTTCCTTTCTGTGTTAAGTACCCCCCCCCCAACTGATAAAATTATGGCTATCGGCAGTTGTACTGGAGTTATTTAGAACGTTTTTGTCAAGGGCCTTGAATAAAGGCCGTGGCACAGAGCTAGGAATTAGGCAGGAAGTGTCAAAGCCTGGCCTTAAGCCCATTAAGCTTTCTTTTTGTAGAGTTGACTTTCAGCTTTTGATAATAAAATGTTCCCTTGAAGTTCTTAACTGGTTTGACAAATCCTCAGAAAAACTGAAACAAACTACAGGAATATTTCACCTGTTGCGGCATTCTTAGGTGAACGCTGGCCAGAAGTGTGCCGAAACCAACTGATCTTGTTACTTAAAAATAACCAAGCCTGAGAAACATGTAGAAGCAAGCTGGAAAAGTTGTATTTTTAATAACCTTATAAGTAATTTTATAGATTAATAATATTGCACAGGCAAAGAACCCCCCTGACTCAATGTGAATTGATAATGTATGAGCATTGATCACGTATAGGAGGACGGCCAAGGCCAACAGCGAGCAGCCCACAGGACCACCAGTCTCTGTTCCCCCCAAGCCAGGCTGCCGCTGGTGTGCTCATCCATGGCTCTGCCTCCAGAAACCAGAGCAGCCAACTTCACCTCTTGCTGAGTACGCGGTGCTGCATCAACCGCCTAAATTTAAACAGTCTTTTGGTTCTACCAGCCTCTCCCATTGATACTGCCAATCAGCTCTGCGTTATCAAACTAGCCTTACAACCCCATTAAAGACAAAAAGTGTTATTCAAAACTGTTGGAACCTCGTCAGTTACACGGAAATACAGGTAATAAAACTGGAAGTATGTTCTATCTGGTCACATCTCATGCATTTTATGATAGACGGTAATAATAACACTTCTCCAATCTCAGCTGTAATATTCATCTAACCAGGCAAACTCCATTAGATAGCCTAGAGGGCAACCTTTCCTAAAGTAATTAAAATAGTAAAGTCATTAGCTATTCATTTTACTCTGCAAAAGACCCATCCTAAAATTAGTTAATGTTCCCAGTTGAATAGTATGAAACTGATTAGTTTTCACCTTTCTGCAGATTCACCTTGGCTATCAGAGCAAACTACGGCGCCCTTCAATAAACGCGAGTGCCGGCTGTGCGGATGTGGTTCAGTGATGTCAGCATATGGTGCGGAATGAACAGCCCTCTCCACTGATAATGGAAATATACTCTGCTTTTGTGCAAAACCTGCTCTTACTTTTTTCCTCAAGTTCTCACAACCAAGGTAACACCACACCAATCGTTGGCTGGGAAGTGCTGCCATCAATTCCTGCTGAGGGCTGAAGGGTCCTGGCCTCCCCCAGGGCGTTGCCACAGAGGAGCACGGCACGCACGGGCGCTGCAAGCGGGTCACCGAGCCCAGTCCTCTGCACTGGTTGCACGTGCAAAACAATGGCTGGACCAGCTCTCCAGACATGTCCTGTCCTCTTCCACCCGTGCCTGTGAACATCCAGACTACAGCTTTAGGAAATAAAGGGGATTTTTTTTTTTTTTTTTTTTTTTTTAAAATCTTTCTCCTTCACCATTTGGATGAGGCTGGGATACAATTAAAGACCAGGCTGTTGCTGCAGCAGCAAGAGAGGCAGTTGCCAGTCAGAAAGCTTACCGAGATGACTTACCAAGACCTGGCTGGGAAAAATACAAAGATTACAGTTTGCCCCACAACCCAGGGAAGGATGTTTGGATGGACAACATCAGTGTAACCAACCTATTTACTCGACCAGCACTGAAAGGACTAACACCAGTTCCTAGCTTAATTTAAACTTAATAAATTTTACTTAATTTCAATTCAACTTCTGTGATCAACTTTAATTCACATTTTAACATCCAAACTTCATCAATCACTGAACAATGCAATGCTCTCAATTAAAATTATTTTAAAATTTCCCCTCACGGTTGTGAAATGTGAGTTTGTTTTCCAGCCCAGCACGAAAAGAAATACTAAGGAGCTGTACTCGTGTATCAGAGAGAAACTGTGCTTTCTACCAGCTATAACGAGCATACCCACCTCTTGGGCACATGGGCTGGGACTGGGGGATGATGGCTGAGGGTGAGACCAGGAGGAACCCAAAATTAAAAGGCTGAGGTACAGGACTTAGAAACAGCAAGGAGGAACAACAAAGTGTAAAGTTAGCCATTAACAAAGAAGTTGAGCATCAAACGCCACGGAAAAGGCTGAATGTGATTTTCCATCTGGGACCAAGATGAGGAGCATTTGTCTTAGAAGGATGACAGCACAGGATTGGTTAGGAAAAACACTTTAGGGAAGCCAACCTGAGGTTGCTGTCAATGATCTAAATTTATCATGAAATACAACATTAACGAAAGCATTATTGGAATCATGAGCAACCGGTTGTGCGAACAGATTATGGACCCAGAAACACATGCGAAAAGCTGCTACAAACAATCCTCTGGCAAAGGACACATCAAACACTGCCGAGCAGGGGCCCTTCTGGTGGTGCTTCCATCAAATATTAATGACTCCAGCAGCGCGAGTGAGGGAACTGTGAATGACATCGGTACGGGGATGATTACAAGTGCTTTGACAGATAGGATGAGAATTCAAAGTGATCTTGATAAATTGGAAAATGGCCTGAAATCAAAGAGACAAAATTCAATAGAGACAAGCGCACATACAAATGAGAGAAAAACAAATATTCAGATACCAGAACAGGGATCGTCTGCTAGGCAGCAGGGTTGAAGAAAGCAGCAATAGTGACAGCTGAAAATAAACTGAACATGAGTTAATAATGTCATCTTGTCACAAAAGTAATACACCAGGATCTACAAAAGCTGGCATAGTGTGTCAGATATGCAAAGAAATGCTCCTGCTCTCCCCAGAGCTAATAACATGTCAGGGCACCGCGTCTCGGGAAGGGTACGTGCACTGGAGAAAGCCCAGAGACGCCCGGGAGGTGTGGGACTGTGGTCCTGTGTGAGAGCTGGAAGGAGCCGGGATGGCAGAACAGGCTGGCGAACGGCTGGGGGGAGCACAGAGCCACCACTGCCTAACGCCGGGGTCAGCACTCCGACCGGCTATTGGGAAAAAGCTGTAACTCTCTGGAAAGTTGTGGAAGAACTTAATTAGGGAGTGAATGGAGAACCTCTCGTTTGTGAGCATTGAGACAGATGTGACGTGGTTTGGTACCCATCAAACTCGGTCTAATTATACCCAGTGCTGCCTCAGATGGCACGGGGCACCGGCTGGTCTCCTGAAGAGTTTCACAGCTTGCAGGGTTCCTCTTCCACTGCCTCACATCTATTGTGTGACAGCATGCGTGTGTCCAAGCCAGCAAAGGAAATCCAGAAGAGCCCTAAAATGGGTAAGGATCCTAACGTTCTGTTATCAAGGACACTGGTACATAAGGCCCCGAGCTACTCATGGCACCCCAAAGCCACACAGAGAGCAATTACCGGTAAGATAAACGATGAACTGCCAGCTACGCCAGCAAGAAGTAAATTGGCCCAGAGAGGATTCCTGAACAGCCAGGCAGGACAGAAAAGATGTGTATTAGGAGAACATACGTTGAGAGAATCTAAGAACTATAGAAGCTGATCTGATGGAATTTCCACATATCCATGTCTCTAATCACTGGGGATGGGGTTGTTCCCTGAGCCATTTCTAACCAGGCTTTATCAGGCCAGAAGGCAACAGCTACAGCAACGCAGGATCAGTGATTTTCTCCCAGGGATGTATTTCATAACGTGCTAGACACGACAAAGAGAGCATGGACCTGGTAACGTATTTCCTCCCACCACCCTTCCAGTGGGCCACACCTTTTCCTCCCTCCCAGAAAAAAAGACGAGGTCAGAGATGCTCTCCAAGCAACCAAGAGCATCCAGAACTGACCCAAAAATATCATCAGTCTTCCCTGTAATGATAGGCTAACACATCACGGAATCAGAGCAGACAATTGTCCAGACCATGTAACCTTTTTAAATTACGGACTGTTTGAAATGGTGCGTAACTTGCAGAGGAACATTTACTCTTTAAAATGCCAGCAACTGAGCAACTGCTGCAGAGCTTCCCAAGCTGTTCTGAAGGCAGTTCCCCTCACCATGAGCATCTCCCATTGCAGGTTTGAGCTAGGCTTATTTTCAAATTCCCATCTCTAATCCTGTCTGATATACAGTGCATTGGGAGGTGGTGGTGGGTTGTTTGTTTTGGGTTTTTTTTGAAAAAACTAAAAAAAAAAAAAACCAAATCTGACATTTTTCCACAAAACGCATTACTTCGATACTTTGATATAACACTTGGTTTTGGGTGAGTTTGCTCATTTAAAAAAAAGAGCAAACCTAAATATAAAAGTAATGGTTGAAAACATAGGTTTTCCATCTGAAGATGGAAGATACTACCAAAATAAAGTCAGGTCATATTTTATAGCTGGGTGTTTGTAAAGTTCCCATCCATTTCTTGTTACTGGTCTGCGTTACTTGCACAGCACAGTACACTCACTGCTTTCTTTTCCCCCCGTCACGGCCCACTTGGGACTCGTGATGGTTCCTTTAGTGCGATCTCAAAGTGCAAAATTACAGCAAACACGCCAAAGGGGTTGGTTTCAATCAAACAGCACAAACTTTATTATTTTGCCCGTAAAGCAGCATGCGATAGGTGAAAGGGAGTGAAAAGGAAAAGTAAAGACAGGAAAAAAAAAAAATAATAGCTACCACCACGGGTCCAAGGCATCCCTGTGGTCCCAGATCCAGGCAGCGTCCCACCGGTCCTCATGATCGATGTCGATCCTTGGTGGGGAGAGCTCTTCGGGGGTCTTGTTGTTAGGGGTCGACCTTTTATGCCAAGTAGCAAACCTTGCTCCTCCTTACTTCGGGGATCTCCGCCTGTTCTCGGCCCTTAGGATAGAAGTGTGTTTTTTGTACGTTATAATTAGTAAAGTTCTGTTAAAGGGCACTTTCTCACCGTTGTTTTTGAGACAGCAGTTGTGATTCATCCTCCTCGATAGCAGCTGCACCGTTATCTCTGCCAGTTTTGACAACAGGGATGAGCCATGGCACCTCCGCGCCGCTCTGTCCGCTGTCTCAAGGATGTTGTACATTTTGTTGTTAGGCCAGAGTTGGCCTTGTCCATCACAGTTCCGTTCTGTTCCCGGGGAAAAAAACAACTGCATCTCAGGCAGGCTGCTTGCAGCAACTCATGTCAAGTTGTGAGCCTAACTTTTAGGCCAGATCAAGTCCATAGTCCACCTGGAAGTCCTCGATGACAAGGTTGAGACAATACCGATTTTCTGACCGACCCTTACACCCCCTTTGAGTAGTTAGGCATAAGTCTTAATACAGACTTAACCTTTGTTCTGTAGCTCAGGAACTGAGGGCGTTTTTGTCGTTCCCTTTCCTTCAGCTGGTGATAGAACGTGGTTTTGTCAGCACAGACCGCACAGCGGTGTGAATTCCCCTGAACCCCCTGTTCTTTTCACTCCACACGCACCAAGTTTCACTTGTGAGAAAGTTGAAGGACAGAAAGCAACGTGAGCTAAAATCCAGCATGTTTAGTGGAGGTCTATGAGATTTTAAAAATAGAAATAGGGCTCAAGGCATGGCTCATTCTTTCCCACTAACTGTCCTGCAGGTTGGACTCAACGTCAACGTGTGTTTAGCAAAAAAAACATTGAATCGGAAGAAAAGCTCCACTCCCGTCCCCACCCGGACCACTGCCTCAGCTGCATGCGAGGTTCACACCAGCAAATTTTCAAAGCCAGTGCTTTCACAAGGTAGTTTTTTACCTCTAACCACCAGAGGTTAGAGGATGCTCATGGTAACAGCGATGAATAATGTCACACAAAGTGCATTTTCCTCTCTCAGTGAGGTATTTCTCTACTGACACAAGAAACTCCTGGAGATTCTTTTCTCTCCTTTGTTCCTCATCAGCTGGCGATACGAAAACTATTTGTGCCCTTGGGGTGTGGATGCTGCAGGTTACCATCCTCTGCCCCCGCACAGCAAACTCTCCTCCCTGAAAGTTTTGCCAGGCCATGACCATTTGCAGTCTTCCCAGCTGAGAAGCAGCAGCCCTGATGTGATCGCCTTGCCCACGCTGGCCCCGTGGTACCCAGGGATGGTACCTGGGTAGGGGTGAGGAGAAGCACTGCTGCTCAGGGCCATAACCCATGGGAACGCAGCAGAAGCAGGGAACTGGGGCACTTCCCAGCATTCAGGGTACAGCTGGAAAGGCGTCTGAACGCCAGGCTCCCACAGCTTGCTGCTGGCTGAGAAGGGAAATCAGAGGCAGTCAGCTGCTTGGAGACCTTTGCAAGAGCTGAGCATCGGTGTCCAGATCGGAGATGCCAAATTTGAATCAATGTGCAGGTGAGGCTTTTCAACACCCCTAGAAATCCAGTTCAAGCTTCTTTTATCATGAAGTCCAGGCCAGCACACAAAATACAATGCCCTCCAATTAACCTGTTCGGGCATATTTTAAGTTTATAATTCACAGTGATCATCCAGAGCACATCTACTGTAAAAAACAGGTTCCGCTGCGGTAGAACTCGGTCTGAACCAGGATAAACAAGAATAAGATTTCCTACGCTCATTCTAGCGTATGCATAAAAGGTATCTTCCTTCACCTCTGCAAATAGGGGACAACGGTAATTTGTTATGTGCATTAAAATTA
This sequence comes from Ardeotis arabs, assembly GCA_011801015.1. Taxonomy (NCBI): domain Eukaryota; kingdom Metazoa; phylum Chordata; class Aves; order Otidiformes; family Otididae; genus Ardeotis; species Ardeotis arabs. The sequence continues at coordinate 177,103 of JAAGAY010133676.1, forward strand.
TAATAATGCTTTTTGGTACCATCAAGATTACATTAGGAAGCTCTGTGTTCCCAAAGGGAAGATTAAAGTGCAAGTCTAATAGCATGATTTGTTCTTCAGTGAAGCGCTCTTGTGCGCCTTGGAACAAAATATTCCCAGCAGAAAATATCCGAAAAAGCCTGTGGGAAGGTGAAAGCTGCATTTTTCTATTTTTGTTGATGAGTTTTCTTGAACGCTGGAGAAGCTTGACTCTGTAGGCAGGTGACCGGCTACCCAGGGAATCTGAAGTTCTGTAAGAAGCTGCAGACAGGGACAATAACAAACACATGGCCGAGATGCTGGAGCCACATGAGGGTTTGAAATACAGGCAAAGTCAGGTCCAACAGACAGATCTAGACAGAGCTTGATGTCACAGGCAGCCTCCCCTTTGCACGGCTGAGTTCAGCCTCGTCATTTAGCACAAACCGCATCCAACCACACGCAGCGTTCAGCGAGGAGCTGGAACAGCCTTCAGCTGGCCGCGACCCATGGAAAGCTAAATCAACACCTCTAACCAAAGTAAAACTGTATTTACCTCCTTCTTTGAGCTCTGAAACTTCATGTTTGTTTTTCTGGGAGATGAATCGTGCAACCTTTCACTGACTCTGCTGCTGCACTTCCCACCAAGCCCAAAATCAACACCTTGAGTTTTCTGTGAAATCCCGAGAAGCCAACGAACACACAAAGCTCATCTCAGGCCGCACGCGCTGCGCTCTGACTGGCAAGTTCTGTGTCAACAGGTCTCATTTTCAAGCTTAATCATAGCTATCACCTGACAAAATACGACGTGCTGTCAGGGGGCACCGCATTCCTCCTGGTTCTTTAAGCAAAATGATTTTGTGCCTTCTCTCTCAGCCCTCTCTAGCTGTCCATCAGGAGTTCCTTTCCTTGTAATGGACCACTTCCACTTTTAATCTTAATTAACAGAGAAACTCACCTCCTGCCAAGCTTTGCGCTGCTTCATTATATAGCTGAAAATGTGCTGGGAATACTTGTGCAACCTCAGAACCGCTGATTTTCTCTACCTCTACAAACATGATGGAAAGTAACAGAGAATGAGGGTTCCAGACACCTGGCAGAAGAATGCCCTAAAGCGGGCTCGACACCCGCTGCCACGCGCAGTGTAGCTCCACACCGAACACTTCGGGCCATTTTCAGACACTGTTCCTGTAAAGGAGAGACGTAAGGAGGCAAAGCGGGCAGTGCTGCTAGCAGAATTCAAACGGTGCACCATCCAGCACAGAGAGAACAATTACAGGGGCAGTTAACACACAAGTATATATCTCCTGGCTAGGAACAGGGGTGCTTGCTGAAAGTTAAGTTTATCGACTTGGTATTTTCCCAGCTGATTTATTTTGGAGAGAAAATAAGGTATATCTTTTTTCCCTCGCAGATTTACTCTTTATATCACGTGTCTAGGTTGCTGGCCCTTTCTCTGTTACTTTGCTCTTTTAAAGCATAAGGTACATTAACCAGGAATACAGCTGCTTTCATAAAATAATACCTCATGCACACAAGAAGAAATTGTGGAGGCACCAGCAGAAGAGTGGGTTTGCTGCTGTCTCATCCTGGCCAGGCCAGGAGATCAGACCTGGATGTGAGAAACACCACAGGGTGAGAACAAGGCTCTGCTTAGCCCCGTGCCCTGGGCTTCAGAGTGCTGTTTTCATCTCACAAATGCAGGTAAATCCATGAAAATCTGTTTTCATGTAATGAATGCAGGTACCACCTCCTCAGTGAGGGTAATGCTCAGCCCCAATCACCCTACCTGCACGCTCTCCTTGCTAACGGAAGGATCAGAGATTTCAGCAGGAACAACCAGAGACCTGAAAAAGAATGAGACAGAAAAGACAGGTTTTTATCAGAAAGTGGAGGGATACAAAGAGGGAACACCCCCGTGACACAGTCCTTCGAGCAGCGCGAGACCCCTTCGTCTTTCAGACCACATATATTCCTCCACTCATATTTATTTGTGTGTGTTTATCTCCAGTGATTAAGTACCTGAAAATGCAGAGGCAGTCGTCTTCCACGCTCATCGTTCTTCCGTATTTCCAGATAAATATTGCTTTTCTTCATAACTTTAAACTGTAAATTGTCAAACCCATGGGTTTTCTCTCCGTGCCAGACCTTGCCTGGAAAATCTGGCACTACTAGAATATAAAATGTCCTAGTCAGTAGAATGACAGCCTAAAAATGGGTCTAAAAATAGAAGAAAATGAATGAGGTAGTGCAAATAAATGAGAAGATAATTTAATCAAAAAGGTGACAAACTCAGGGCAATGAAATGATTATTTTCCCTAAAACATGTAATTAGCTCTAATCTTTTGCTACAAGATTTTATTGAAAACAGGCACATGACAGGTTTAAAAATTTATAGGTTTGTGTTTGTTTGGGTTTTTTTGTTGTTGTTTTGTGGGGTTTTTTGTTTGTTTTGGTTTTTTGTTTGTTGGTTTTTTGTTTGTTTTTTTTTACAGTTAGCAAAAAAATATTCAAAACTGCCCGAGAGAGGATGAGAAGCTGGGGAGGCACTGAGGCTTCAGAGAGGGCTCCCCTCTCTCAGCCGCCACCCGAGCCTGCCCACATAGCGATTTCAGCGGTTCGTACCTTTGGTTACAGAATGGAAACCTCATCATTGCCTGTTTGGCAAGTCCTGGCAACTCACAGGCTCTGCAGGCACCGTCCTCCTCTCGAGAGCCACGCCAGAAAGGCAACCCAGCACCCTTCAACTCGAGAGAGGGCTGGCAGAGCCAGAGGACGCGGGTCAGCATCCGCAATTAACTGTGCTGAGCCACTCCGGAAAACAAGGCATTTCCATGACATTAAAATGGAGCGACCTATGACTACTTTGTCAAGATGGATCTCATCAAGGCTGGTTTGCATAAGTATTCTAATCAGTGCTCTCATCCTGCCCCTCTTTACAGCCAGTGATGAAGTTACACTTTCCTCAGAAAATTATTCAAGATGTTTATTCATGATGCTGGGTTTTTTTCAGGGAGCCGTGATCCTCAGAAGAGCTGAAGCGCCGGGGTGAATACCAACCGCAGGCATGTGCCAGACAGGACGTGGCGGCCGTGACTGCTAAGGGATGTAAGCGGGGGATGGCGAGGGAGCAGGGATGCTATTGCATTACCAAGACCCTGGGCCCAGCCACGGGGCACCAGGATGCGACCCGATGAAGCCCAGAGGCTGATGAGGGCGACTCGAAGCCTGCGAAGCCAGTTTTACACAGAGAGGCGGGTTACAGGCACTTGACCTTTTTAATTTATCCAAGGGAAGAGTAACGGCACATTTCACTGTGTCCTTTAGTGCCACCACGAGGAGGTGATTCTGGTACTAGGCAGCTCTTTAATTTAGCAAAAAAAGTCATAATGAGAGCCAAAGGCTGGAAAGGGGAGCTAAACAAGTCCAGAGTAGGAATAAAGTCAATTAAGCAGTGAAGCAGCTAACACAATATGGAGCAGATTCTCTAATATTTGATGATTTAATTAAATGGTTATCCTCTAAGAGATGCCCTAGGCTGGAGGTCACAGGTTTCGTGGGGAGCCCTGGGTGGGAGCTGCGTGCCACCAGCCCCACTGCCGGCTCTTCCCAGGCTCTGGGCAGCGGGGGAGACAACTGGCGAGCAGGGAAGACCTGACTCTGCAGGCATCTGCTCGGTCTTTAACACAGGGATAACGGCATTAGACTTTCATTTTGCTAAGACCTAAATACTGCCAAGTATACAGATGTCTCATACAGCCAGGGGTCATCCGAGCATCCCAAAATAGCACAGACAGGGAGCTACAAACCCAGAAGAGCAAAAGCTCCTCAGAGTAGAAATATTTCACATACACACCTGAAAAATAAAATAGTCTGGCACATCTTTGACAGCAGGGACCACATTGTGTAGTGCACGGGAGAAAAGGTGAATTAAGAAGCAATCTTGAGAAGGCATAAACCGCCTAGAGGATGCTCGCCTTGTCAGCAGCGCGGGGTGGTCCCTTCTCCCATTCTTCACCGCGACAGCGGGGTGGTGTTGCATGACTCAGTGTCCCCACAGGCATCAATGAGATGTTAAGTCCCAGCAGAGTCACCCCACCTGCTCTGATGGGTGGACAATCCTCATCCAGTGCCCTGTCAGTGCTTCCAATAGTTCACGGCAATGCCTGCTCATGGTGAAGAGGCAAAGTGGTTGAAGATCAAACAGAAAAGTGGGAGCTGCGGGGGCCACAGTCACATATTACTGATTTTGCTGCCATGCTAAAAGCTGGAGAAAAAAAAAAAAAAAAAAAAAAAAAAAATCCCAAAAAACTATTAATGTTTAAAGTCAGAAAGAAGAAAACAAGAAAAACCTCTTTTTCTCGGAAAGTTGTG